>VMDR010009653.1:0-32856 GCA_007922815.1 Macrotus californicus
TAAAAAGTTATTAATTACAGAATTTTTATGTATATCAGTTTAAAATCTGAAATAATCTGCATGAACAATGATACAGAGATGGATATGTCATAGGTAAGTTTTCTGTATCCTTGTTGTGTTGAATGATCAACACACACGGGCAGGAGGCAAATCTGGAGAAGCCCCAGAGGAAGCACGGCCCCGCCTTGCCATTTCACTGGATAAAGGAGATCCTTCATCTGGTACCAGGGCCACGACCCTAGAGTGGCCATAAGAATGAGATTCTGGCTTTGTCGAAAGAAATCCCTGGCTTATCTGTTATTTCAGAACCTCAAATTCCAGTTTTGAAAGGAAAATACCAATATAAAAGAAAGAACCAAAAAAATAAATTTTAAAAAAGCCTGAGGAACTATGGGTTCTTCATCCTAGGGTTGAAGGCGGCAGGTGGGCCCCTGGAGATTGCAGAGCGAGACGCCCTACCAGCCACAGCTGCTCACGTTTTGATCCTGGAATCCTTGTATTTGCAGTATTGCTTTTCCCAGGTGTCCTTCGGCTCTATGGGATGCTACTGTTCTTTGGTTCCTTGAAATGTCTAAAAATCTTTAGCCTCAGCCTTTATCAAGTTTCAAGAAGGAACCCAAAGAGCCACGACGGAAAACTGGTCTTCATAGTTCCGTGATGAGAAAGAATGCAAAAATGAAAACCAACGAGAATATTCTGCAGCTACGCCGTGCCTCTCTGCCACAGCAGCACCCTGTCTCCTTTGGGTTACTTTCCGAGTTGTTTTTCACAATTAATCAAAGAACTAAAGAAGTAAACGGCAGCCAATTTACTCACAGGTGCTAACCCTGAACATGATACTGGAGACAGAGAACTTAATCGGAAGGGTTCATGTACTGAACCAAAAAGGAAAACACCGTGTTTATATTTTAATGATTTTCATTTTTAATTAGCGACTTCAAAGTTGTTCTACCAAACCTGAGTTTGGCCCCTTCAAATATCATATAATTTTAATTAGCTTCCAGGTTTCTCCATCAATTTAAAAAAACGTATTCAGAGCTTGTTTTCTTTTGAGTGACAAACATCTCGGCACACTGTGACGAAAGCCACTTGAGAACTTCTTAAAGCCGAGAGGTGTCACAGGTAATATTTACATTTTGGTGACTATGCTTTAAGTTGGCTCACGTAAAGAGTAACCATGGGCCCTTGGTTACAGTGACATCTGTACCACACTTACTTGGCAACATTCTCCAGAGAGATCACTTATGTTTAACGAGACACATTTGGCGCAATCAAAGCTGTATTTTAATGTCCTCATTTGCAGTATTGTCTCATGGCACTGGCCTCTGCTTTGGATGCTCAGAAAAAGAAACAAACAACCCAGATCCTATTTTCTTCTGTTTCCTCTGACTTCTAGTGGTTTGCAGGGACTGCCGAATATGACTTTTGCTTCTTCACACGTGATGATACGGCTCTTGCCTGGAGGTGTTTCACAGCAGAGAGTTTCCCACTCAGGGGAGGCGGGGAGGATACTGACACCCCATGGGAGTGGACTCTGGGTTCCCGGGGTGTTCGGAGGAACAGTCTCGTCCTAATGACAGAAAGGCACCCAATTCTTGCATTAAAACAAAGACAAATAGAACCGAAGATCCAAGTTCAGAGAGGAAAATAACCATCATTTAAACTGTGTAAACGGTTCTCTGATGAAGCTGAAGACTTCGTTGGTTGGATGGGCATCACCCACGGGCCCCACTGTCCCCGCAGAGTCATGACAGTCAAAGAAGGGAAAGCAACAGCCGCACGTGTTCATGATTTGGCATTGGCTGAAGAACCCGAAACTTCCATGGCATGGCTCGAGAGTATTTATTTTGGAAAATACAGTAGTGACTGTGGTCCTCAGCTTTTTCCTGCTGTGATCTTCCTTTTCTTCAATTTGTGTGAGATTAATTTGTGATGGAGATTTATTAGCCTAAAGGAGGCTGGGGTTGATGAGATTTTGCTGATATACTGCACAGGACATACCTCCAGTTGAGGAGAAAAGATGAAAAATGGAAATGATAAAGTTGCATTGCTAGCTTGTTGCAGAGGTAATTGAAGTAGCTTGTGCTGTGCTGTGATGGGTAGAAATAAAATATGTACAAATTTATCGAGATCATCCTTCTGAAGAAAAGAACTACAAAATATACCCCCTCTCTTTTTATGTATTGAAGAAATCTCCCAATTCTTTCTTGACAGTGATATTAAAGCCAACCGAAAATGAAACCCATTCAGAATAAGCCCAGAAGTGAAGCCAGCTCTGTGCTGCCCATGGAAATAGACGTGAAGGTTAACACAGATCATTGAAATGTAAGCATAATGTAGGAACAGCGTTGTGTCCATTAGATGAAACCACAACTCTATATAATTTCTTTCTAATAGAACTGAAATCGCAAAATGAATTCAATTTTTTTAACCTGCCCAACTTTCCCTCTGATAGAGATTCTAATTATCAGGGAAATGTCTAAAAAATACATCCTTACCAGAACATAAAAAAAGAGAATAAAGAAAAGGGCCATGACCAAAAGCACAAAGACAGCAGGACCACAAGAGCAGGGATCTTTGCTCACTGATGTGTCCCCCGTGCCTGGGGACTGAGCTGGCACATGAAAGGAGCCTGGCCGGCCTCTGCTGAATTAACAAGTGCAGAATTGGTCCTTTATGCTGAGAACCGACTGGTCATTGGGGGTAAGATCACAAATGGCTTCCCTTTTGAGAGTCATTAGGCATATAAATGTGTCATATGCAAATCTGGAGCTCCATGACAGTGCACAAGAACATGACCTTGATAGTGGACCACAACACAGGTCTAGCAGCCGTAGGTTTTCTCTGAAGGCAGTGTGACCAGAGCGGAGACACTTCCCCACACCCAGCAGCTCCACAGCGGCAGAGAATGAAGGCACGATGACATCCCAGGACCGTCCTGCAGCACCTTGATGACTTGTTCCTTAGTTCCCTCAAACACGGGCACTGACTGGGCCCTCCAGATCCTTCACAGAGTCGTGCAGATGAGAATCAAGGTCTATGTCTAATCCACCCTTTTTTAACCAAGTAGTCTCACACAAGTGACATGAGCTTTAAATCAGCCAAATGACATGAATGGAAAAAGAAAAGGACAGAAGAAAAATTTGAGGGAGATTTATAAAAGTGAATGTGCTTCACGCTGCTGAGTAAGGGCTATCGGGACAGAAGGCACATGTGAGACTCCAGGCTTTGGAAGAGGCAGGGGAAGAGGTGTCCCTGGTACCCACAGGAACCATTTCCTTCCACATTACCTGGAGTCTCCATCCCGCTAAATTCGTGTGTGTTCTTTCTATCCCCCAGGGAAATTTTCAACCTTGAACCTAAGAAGAACTGATCACTGTGTTAGTAGCTGTTTCTTTTAGTTCTCTTCCCAGCAGCCTGTGCTCCATAGGGCACCAGAATCGCACTTCCCATTTCCTGAATGGAGGCTTGGCTGGCACCAAGGGGCCCCATCCAGCCCTGCTCACTCCCGAGACGGGTCTGACCACAGCAAGTCCTACCTGAGACCCTTCACTGCATCAGTCTCTGGAAAGACATTAAAGTCTCAAATGGCCCAAGATTGAAAAGCTTCTCACCAACAGAAGAATGGCTAAGAATGCTGGTTCTGGAAATTTATTAGCTGGGGGATCTTGGGCACATCACCCAATTATTGTGAGGCTTAGTCTGTGCCTATGTTCACTGGAAATATAATAAAACTCACCACAAAGGCTGTTGTGGTAATGAATTGTGTGTAATATACTTAGCACAAAAAAAGCACTGACACCCGCGACAATTCAGATGAATCTTGAAGACACTGTGCAAAGGGAGAGACACCAGTCGCAAAAACCATGTACTCTTGATTCCACTTATATAAAAGCCCAGAACAGAGGGGTCTGGGAGACAGGAAGTAGGTTAGAGAGGCTGTTCAGGGCTGGCAGTGGGGATGAAGGGAGAGGGGCACAGCCAATGGGCATGAGGTTTCTTCTGAAGTGACAAGAACGTTCTAAAATAGACTGTAATGATGGCTGCACATTTCTGTGAATACACTTAAAACCACTGATTGCGCACTTTAATGGGTGAACTGTAAACGTGAGTTATATCTCGATAAAGTCGTCCTTAAGAAGATAGCGCAGGATCCGTCACATATTTAATACTTGAAAATGTCAGTCATCATCATTTATTTATTCATTCCACAGATATTTTTTAAGCTCCTATTACAAATCTGGCACTATTTTTCTTGTTCTTGTTGTTATTTATACACCATCTTTACCTTGAAACTTTGTGTGTGTGTGTGTGTGTGTGAAAAGTGCAGAGGTTTTAATAATGCAGGAAAAGTCCATAATGTCACTGTAACTAAAATGCCTGAACATCAATTTAGGTGAATAAAACATCTTAGATGTAAAGTTTTTACCTGAGAAATAGTCACTACAATCCTGAAGCCAAATAGGCATCTTGAGAACATCAACAAAAAAAGAGTCTTCATTTATCCAAAACTAGAGTTAATTTATTTATAGTCCACGCAGGAAGTTTTTCAAATGAGAAATATGGAATTTAGTGACAGCAGAGCAGTTCTGTTTCTATGGATGTGAGCATTTCGTATTTCGGAATCACAGCAATGACATCTGCTTTGGGCGTTTCAAGCCAAACGACAACCACAAACTAAAAGCCGTATCTGAATCTCAGAAGACATCAGACAATTGTTCTAAGCAGCTCTACAACCCGACTGTATTTCCCCTGACTTTTATTTACTGACCCGATTCCACTTCCTCTTGCCCTTCTCTCCACCTTCGGTCACGCTCATTTCCATCTTCCACCAACGACCGCATGTAGCAGGTAAAATAATAGAGTTGTAACAAAAAATTACGGAAAAGAGGAGAAAAATTAATACGCTAAAAAAAATCTACGTCCAAATGGGAAATTCTTTGACAAAAACGTTTGGATCTGCTTCGGCAACGGCAAAGATTTAAATGAGTTTAGGTTATGCCAAGCTGGCACGCTGGCCAGGTCAACACTGGCTGTTTGAACCAGCACTGAGGCCCTGAGCCCTAAAGAGTACAAAGCAGCAAACCATAAAGGCAAGGCAGCCAGACTCCCCCTGTAAATCCTAACTCCTTTTCATTTATTTTACTTTTTTATTGACCTTATTTGGGTGGCAGTGGTTAATAACACTATATAGGTTTCAGGTGTAGAATTCTATACACATCACCTGTATATTGTATTGTGTGCTCACCCCAAGGCAAGTCTCCTTCCATCACCGTTTATGCCCCTTACCCTCTTCTATCTCCACTGCCCCCTTTCCCTGTGGTACTCACCACACTGTTCTCTGTGTCTATAATCCTTTGTTTTTCATATCAGATCAGATAGGCTGCTCACCAGAATGCTCCCTTGACTTTCTAGTAAATTCTCAGAAACCCACAGAAAGCAATGAAGTCTCCTCTAACATCTAATTTCTCCTGAAGATTTGCTGATATATGTGGCTGCTGGGGCTGGAACCCAGGTCAGAAAAGTAAGTCTGTGCTGGTGAAGAATTTTGATTCCAAAATAATGCTCTCCTGATGTCCTTGCTTTTTCCATCAACACTCCATGGGTCTGTTCATTCACACTGTTTGCTAAGCCACTGAAAGCTATTGGAAAAAAGGGGGGAAACTGCCCTGAAATAAAGTATCCCAGGCAGTCTTTTTTCCTGATAGACATAGTCAGGATTCTTTCACAAGCACAGATTCTGAAGCAACTAAAGGAAAACAAAAATTGAAAAGACTAAACAATGTAGAAATTTACTAAAGGTCTATGGACTTATTATCATGAAGATCTCCTTCAAGACAAATCTCCTTGAACACGTGGCTAACTTAGCCTGCTACACTAACAACACAGTAAATTAAAACATTAAAAATTTTTATTTTTTATGGAAGCAAACTTGGTTTTATTTATATAGACCAGGCTATCAAAGGCAAAATAATCATAATAATCTCAACTGGCTTTTTCCTTCTATGAAGATGTAAATTTTTTAATGAATTTTTTGTGTCACTAAATAACTATGCCCTTGTAAACAGAACTACATTGACCTCAATACAGTTATTTGTCAGAAATTCTTGACAAGGGTCTTCTGTGGTTTTAGCCTTAGGACAGCTAACAGGCTTGACCCTCAGTTTCTTGAGGAAAGTGACCGTTTCTTACTATTTATTTGTATCCCTCTTACCTCACACAGTGTCTGCCACATAGATTCAGAAACTGTTTGTGAAATAGGTGAATCAGCCACCTTACTAACTAACATACACATGGCATCACTTCAGAGAGCTATGACGAGGGAAGGATACCTGTCTCATAAAACGTCAGCCTGAACCATTGCAGGTGTTCATGGCCTGATGCCCAAAGGGTGACTGAGAAGGGAACTTCACTCCGTTTCCCTTTTCTCTGGGTTTTAATAGTTGCTGGGAAAGACGATGGTCATTCATGGTCATTTTACTCCATTTCAGCAAAATACTTCCTGTTACTTTGGGGGTTAAAAATATAATGAGACTATTCCAGCTGGTTTATTAACTTCCCCCCAAACTGTTCCTGCCCACTCTTTGCCACTTTGCTCCCAGATGCAGAGCCCCATCGTGGGGGGCACCCAGATTGGGGTGGAGAGATACGCGGACACAGGCCCTTCCTCTTTGCCTGCACTCGCAGTGGCCGGCAGGGAGCCTGGGACGGATGGAATGCACGCCCCGCTCCTGACAGTTGCTGGGCTCCTGTCTGTCTCGTTCTTTCTTCACATGCTTCATTCTTTGCTTTCTGGTAAGGACGTGTATTGACTTTGTGGAGCCACTGCAGCGAGCCGTGAATGATGCATTTAATGAAAACTCCTGGCCTAGCTTTCGGAGACAGAATGCAAACACTGCAGGACAATCGTGGCTGGGCAGCGATGGGTGTGGGACTCTCCCATTTGTTAGCTTCGCTGGAAAGACAGGTGCACTAACTGGCACAATTTCAAGCATACAGAGTAAAAAATATTAACTAATATTTTAATCATACTCATTATTTGTTGTTTCCCCTCTCCCTGTTGCGGTAATCCTTTATTTTTAAAGGTCAGTGACTTTTGTTTGAACACCTCAAATCCTATATCCTGAAAAGACACACAAGAGGATTCTGAAATGATTACTTTGGGGAGGAATTATATGAAAATTTCTGTGGAGCTCTGTATGTAGTTATTGCTACCATCCTTGCATTTCAATGTGGAACTTCAGATTACTGAAAAGGCTATTTTTCTTACAATTTCTCTTTCTTTCTATTTCTTTCTTTTAAAAAGTTTAAAAACAAACAAACAGGATTTGGCCTCTTCTGGGAACAATCCAGGGGACAAAGTCCAGTCGAAATCGGCACCTGATGATGGTGACAGAGAGTGTGCAGGACAGGGCTGGGTTTGGATGAGACTGCAGATGCTTCCCAGCACCCCGTGGCTCCTGACCTGTCTGTCATTTGCCCGGAGGCGAAGGACAGCCATCACAGGATTTCTCATCCTCCAGGATGACCGCACACAATGCCTCAGCATGCGGAGTGTGCATTTCTGCTGCAACCTGACCCGGCAGTCCACCAGCTGGGTGGTAAGAGGACCCCCATCACTGAACAGTCCTGAGACCAGAGTGCCGCGGGGCAGCCAACAACTGGCGCAGGGTAAGCAGCGCAGGACTCCAGCGAGCGCGTCCTCCTGGAACTCTGCAGGCTTGGGGAGAAGCATCAGCTTCATGCTACACCTGTTCACCCTGATGGAGCAGACGGTCGAGTTGTCCCCTACACTTACCAGAAGTCACAAACATACCGGGTGACCTGTGTCCATATTACCTGAGCCCTGTCCTCCTGGAGACAGAATCTTCCTGAGCTGCCCTAGTTTTCAACCACTTACCTACTCCAATGAATAGCTGTCCAAACTGCAGCCCAGTGCTTTTCCTGTGTATGCATTACTAATCTCTATGTTAATTAAAGGACAGTTTCTAGTGTTTTTTGGCATAACCCAACCACTAGAGCACATTTCCAAGTGAAGACAAAAATTTTCTCTATGTGGTCCATAAAGAGTTGGTCAGTTCTGATGGGGGACACATCAGCCAACCATGGTCTGGGGCTCGTAGAAATGAAACAGCTGGTTGACAGGATTTTATTGTTGGTGGTTATTCCGGCTTGACATGGATACAGTATGAGTTATAGGAACAGTCGCTCATTGTTTTCTATCTATGTCTAACTCTGACAGGTGTCCTGGAGTCCCAGAATGGCGTTCTACATCCCCAGCCACCCCAGAGCGTACCCAAGCCTGCAGAGAAGCCTAATGAAAGTTGTGCTTAGAAAATCTTACTTTCAAGCACCTCTAATCACAGGACTGTCATCCTGTGGAGATCCACACAGGATGGGTAGGATCCCATTAATTCCAAATATTAAAGGATTTCTCATGTTTATAAGATTTTTTAAATTCAATTGCCTCCCTTAATTTCCTATCACTGAATACATTATAAAAATAATTCATATACAATTTAAAGATGCATATTTTCCCAAAACAGTATTTCCAGAAATATGTCATAATGATTTCTTACAAACTCAATATGCTCGTATCCCATTTTACTTAAATCATCACCTGTTTTATCTTTTTCTGTTTTATCCATCCTACTAGCACTTTCGGAGTCTAATAAATCACTCAGTTTCCCACATGTAAGTTATGCCAGGCTAAACAGACCTTATCACCTCAAATCTTGTTTTCATGCTTTCTCTTGAAAAAGAACCTTCTTTTGGTTGCTTCTACTTGCCTCTCTAAACCTCCCAATCTTGTCTGTTTGACTCCAAAATTATTTTGCTGCATAACATTTGGGGAGATGAAATGTGTTGTCACTTCCTCCCGATGCTTTTCCTGGGTGACCGGGGTCATCTCGGGAAGACAGCACTGGCTTTCCGCAGAGCCCTGCTGCAGGAAGCGTGGCACGTGACACTGCTACTTGGCCCCAGCTGTTCCATTTCCGGAAGGTTTTTAAGGATGATCTGAATGCTTTCACTCTAAATCCCTCAATTTCTGTTTTACAAGTACAAACCTCCTTTGACACGTGTTTTGTGAAATTTCGCTGGTCTTTCCTGTAAGATATCTGGCCTTTATCTCTCCATTCCATCATCTCCCTCACCATATCCCCCTAGTCTAGTGGCCTGTCTCTTCCTGCTTTCCCCAACATTTGTTCTCCTGCAGACATTCCTTTCCTCCAGGGAGGGGAAACAAGAAGCATGCCCCCGGTTATCACATTCCACTCTCCTCACTGAAAATCACACAAAATCCAGTGGCAACTCACGATTACTCATGGCCTGCAGCAAAATGCGTCATTGAATTGGACCAGATTTTCCATAGGGCTCAACATAAAATTTTCATCAAACAAAATTTGATCTGTGTTCTGTAAAAATGGCTTGTGAATGTCCACTGTGGATCTTCCTACTTTTTGACCCCCATTTCTATTTCATTTTGCCTCTTTTGTCACTCTAAACTGCCTGCCCAGACCCTTACTGTCCTTGCCCTCATTGAATGCATTTTCAGTATTTTCCATTTTCTCATATTTTTAGGATTTTTCCTTTTGGTTGGGGATGACAGTCAATTTTCCTGGTATAACTCTTACATTTCAAATATTGACTCTTTTTTTTATTACCAGTGGGACACTGTCTGCATGTGTGAATGTGGGATTTAGGCTACCTCCTCTTTTCCATCATTACAATCTACCAGCCCCATAAGGTAACTGGTATTCCCGTGTTTTGTTTTGGGTTTTTTTTTTGCCCCTAAAGAAGAATTCTAAAGTCCATAATATGACAAAGGCTATGACTCGCCTCTCATTTTTGCAATTGTTTCCTCTCGACCACTAAGAGCAATAATAGATGCCTGTCACTTGCATGTAGACCCATCATACGTCACAGTAACTTGGCTGGCACCCACAGCTTTCAATGCTCTTGGACAAAAAAAAAAAAAAATGACTGTGTTCACTGGACCCCAAGGTTGTTCTCAGTCTAAACCTAATAAAATTGCCTCCTTTGGCCCCATTCCTTGTTTTTCCCCTAAGACCAACATCGGTCATCTGTCTTCTGCCACATAAGGATCTGTAGAAGTGCTCAGAAGCTTATTTAACACTCTTTGGTTTGCCAAGCCTTCCAGTAGGCTGAATTCTCCCACTAATTCTGTAATGGGCATCTGAAATGCCAATGAAATCCAGTTTTAGCACCTGCCTGCTGCTCCTCCCTCTGCTGGTCATCCCGCTTCTCTCGCTTGTGCTGTAAAGAACTTCAAACATTTGTTCACCCAAACTTCAAAACGGTAGAAAGAAGCAATCTAAGTTAGAATTGTTTGCCATCCCTGAGAGCTTGATCACATTGCTAACTTTGAGCTGCAAGTAAATAATATTTCAAAAGATCCTATCACACTGTTCTCTGTAGAGCTGTTTCAATGGCAGAAAACTCATTTCTTTAAAACACACACATCTTTACACACTCAGCCCCTCTTAGGTTATTCTCTCTTGGTGATGGTATTTATTTGCCTGGACTATCTGAGCTTGACTTTAGGAGGTGAGCTGGGTTTAACCAGTGAAAACAGTGGGATCCCCAGGAGAATACCAAAGAGCAGGAGCCTCTCCAGAAGCCTGAGCCAGGATGACAAGGTCCAGCTGATCCCCATCTCATGAAGCATTGGAGGTTGAAGGTGTCTTTGCCATTAACTGCTTTCCTTTTCTGGTCTTTCTTCTGTCATTTCTTCACATCCTTTAATCTCAGAGTCTAGCCATTCCTGCTCTGGGAACAGTTCCTAAAAATACTTCATTATTCACATTATCTCTTCCAGCATCATTCAATCTATTTGGTTTTCTCTCCAGTCAAGCAAATCAAATGGATTTGCTATTGCTTGACTTCTTTTCCTTCTCCACCAACTTATCCTATATATAAATTCTTTCTTTGTTCGTTGACATCCGTTATTCATGCTCTAATTCCTTTATTATTTTCCTGTACAAATAAATGTCTCATCCTCTGTTTTGTAAGCATCCTCTCTTACTCCCTGCCTCCAAAGTATCAATAAGCATATACTTTATTAGTATGTGAAGAATCCATAGCACATACTTTGTTGGTGTTCTAGGAAATTGAAGTATAGTCAACAAATGGAAAGGATTTTACTATCAATAAGCCAGTGACACTTACTTGTCTCATTTTTCCAGCTTAGGTGATATTCGTCCTGCATATGGTCTCTTTACCTGGAGAATAGATGAGATAATATGAGCAAAATCATATATAATTTGACATGGAAGTCCAAGAATGTCTTGACATTTTCTAGATTTTACATATAAGAGACAATTCCCTATTTATATTATGAGATATATTTGTCATTTTAACACAGAAGTGAATGATCAACATTGTTTAAAATATAATTTTTGAATGCACTGTCATGATTGATATTTATGCCTGAACCACCACGAGACTCAGACCATTATTTAAAAAGGCATTTCTGCCTTTCTTTACACTGAATTCAGGCTCTTGCAGGTCTTTCACAAGATCTGCTTTGAGATCAGATGGTGCTGTTGTGTTAACATCACAGGTTTCCATCAAAAAATCCCAAAGCGGATCTCCATTTTCATTGCCATCAATAAAACAGCCAGATATGTATGTCCCTGGTGGACAGAGGGTGTAACCCTCATACTTAACCCCTACTTGTCCAGAATCTGAGTGTGATCAGTCGATGTGACACTCTGGCAGAGGTCATCTCAGGATAAGTGGGACCTGCACCTTTTCCATAGCTTGTCCCAGCCCCTGGTCCCTGGGACAAGGTAATAAGAATCTTAGTATCGGTAGCTAAGAGAGTATGGAAAAATTTCAGGGTAGTTGGGATGTCTTTTACATAATACAGCATCTGAATCATATGAATAAAGTCTCAGTTCTGAAGTTCTTTTTTCCCCATTATTCTATTTTGATATTCAGATGATGTCTCCTCATGCCAAGCAAACTCTATGTTCTTGAGGTTTGATGACTTGGCTAGAAACCCTTTGTACTTACAATTTGTTCAGCACTTGGTTCAACAACTTCATTGTTGCTATGAATTCCTGGGTATTGAGCGTGCACTTTAGAGAGAACTTGAAGATCAATTTCACCTCCACCTCCACCAATGTTCAGAATCTTAATTTCTGATTTTCCATCTGCAGTCCTTGCTATTATTAAGCCTGGCAGCTTCTTGTCCGTGAATTCCTGCCTGCACTGGCATTTCGTGGAATTGCTGAGAAACCTCCAAAAAGATCCAACGTACCTTCTGTGACCAGAAAACAAGCTCTTCATGAAGACGCCACGTTTGGTTTTCTGAAGAGGACAAAGAGTGGGGGCGGTTTCGCTCTCGTGCTTCACTAAGACTCATTGCCTCCTTCCACAGTCTTTTTAAACGGGGCTTTGTCCTATATCTTTCATTTCAGCATAGCCAAAGGTGAATTTACTTCTCCACCATAGATCTCAACTGAATTTTTTACAGTCTACAAATTAACTTGGCTATTACCTGAAAATTAAGAGAAAAAAGCACCATTTCTTCAGATGTTAGGAAATGTTTTTTAAAAAAATGACTTACTATTGCTGTCTAACAGGTGCTATACTAGGCATTTGGGATAACAGATGATGTGGAGACCTGCTGTCCACACTCACAGTTTCAACATGTACGATGGAGCTAAGTGCACAAAGAAACAACTGCATCCGATGAGGCACGTGCCGCCGGGACATGGGTTCAGGAGGTCTCCATCAGCAGGAAGTCATCAGAGGCCCCAACAGAAGAGGAAGTAACTAAACCTAAAGTGTTGAAGGAGAGATGTAAGTCTCCTGGAGTCCTGACTTGCGCAACTTGGTGGACAATTGTGTCATCCTCAGAGACAGAGAAAAGGAAGGGGTGTGGGTGATGGATTTCATTTCTTCAGCCAGACAGGCTAAGGAACAGGCTAACGTGTCCAACAGGCAATGAGCCAGGTGGGGGCTCAAGACTGAGGTCAGGGACAGAGACAAATAACTGAGGAGTCAGTCTAGATTTGAAGCATGAGCATGTATAGCTGTTGACCAGGGAGAATACAAAGTGTGCGGAAAAAGACACATAAGGACAGAGTAAAGGGGTAAGTTACTAAAGGAGACTAAAAGGCCACCAACAAAGTATGGGAAAGAAGAGGAACATGGAGTGGGCGACAGAGAAACAGGGAAGGAGGGCAGGGGCATGGACGGTGGCAGCCAGGATGGTCCCCAGTGACCACCCCCTGGATATTCGCACCCAGTGTAATTCTGTCCCTGGAGCATGGGCTCAAGTTGGCAGCTTACCTCTAATAAAAAGAATATGGTAAAAGTGAGGGCAGTTAGGTTATAAAAAGATTGCTGCTTCCATCTGGGGCACTCTCCTGAACAACTTGTTACTGTGGAAGCCAGCTGCCTTATCATGAGGCCATCTTGGGGACAGAGAAGCCAGCTGCCACCTCAGGCAGCACTATGGAGAAGCCCCTGGTAATGCAGCGAGGCCTGCCAGCAGCCAATGGCATGTGCCTGGAAACAAACACTCCCCCAGGGGAGCCGTGAGAGGACAGAGCGCCCCCAACAGTTTAACCATCAGCAGAGAGTCTGAACCAGAACCACCCAACTAAGCTGGTGCCAGCTCCCTGATACACAAAAACTGAAATAATAAACGTTTGCTGTTTTAGACCACTAAATTTGGGATAATTTATTGTGCAGCTATTGATAACCAATGCAATCACCTGCGAATACAGCCAAGAAGGAGATAGGACCGAAAGGCCCCCCTGCTCACTTGGCAGTCACACTTTATATTTGTGTTACACATACATCCGTCAGTTTTGAGGGCTCATTCATCACTTTGGTCATGTATTCTGGCCCGTAAATGGTGCACAGCTGTGCAGTGAGACGCAAGGCAGCGCGGTGGGGCAGAGCGTAGGCTCTGGAATCAGAATACCTGGTCCCCGTGCCTGCTTCCCTCTTCCTCCCTGGGCAGCTTTGGTACCCTTCTTCTCAGGAAGGAGTGTGGTTGGGAAGGAAATACGCGAGTCGGTCGGTGCATGCGTCTCTCCAAAGACAGTTGCCAGAGCAGTGGAGCCACGCAGTCAACATCAACTACTCTTACTGGGGCGCGGGGGATGCATGTGCAGAAAGAAAGAGAAAGAGGAGACAGAGATACTTCCATTTATGTCCCCACACTGACAAAACCTTCGCCTCTGTCCGTCACTCTTTATTTGCCATTCCATCAGTTTTTCCGCCTAAGATACAATTCTTTATTCAATATGTCTCCCAAACTAACTTTTTTCCTCCTTGGTTGAAGTTCATTATCCTGTAACCTCCATCCCAGATTTTATGTCATGCCCCTTTAGAGCAATCACTGGCCTAACCCTAAGTACCCCTAGCCTAGGCAGCCCATCCCATTCATCATCCTAACCCTACTGCGAATTATTCAAGATAGCACATCCGATTCCTTGCAATACGAGAATGCCCATGTTGAACCCCACCCTCCTTCCACCCTTCTGCCTGGTGTTGCCCCTGAAGGCTGCCCCCAGAACCTGGCTCCACTGGCCTCCTGCCTTCCAGAGTCACTTGCCTTACAGAGTGTGTAAGGACAAAGGTAACTTTTCTTAGGTGCCAAAGATTCCTCCCTCTTCTCCTGTTTACTCCACTGTGCATCCTACTGCCCCTGTCCTTGACCAGGGTCCTGCATTCTTCAGATGAATCGTTTTCATTGCTTTGGGTCCCTCCAGCTCAAGACGGCTGGTGGGCCCTCCCAGCCTCCGTTCTCCTGAGGACCTGTACTTTCTGAGGCACTCGGTTCTCAGTTGTTCACCAGGAGCGCCTGCCTGCACTGCTGTGGACAGCTCTCTGGATCATCTCTACTATGGTGCAGGCTGCCCTTCACTAACTTACTTTCTTCCCTGCCCATCAACCAACCCTGTATTTTTCCCCCTGGCATTTTCTGTGGCCCCTCATACCATCCCACCTTCCACCTCTGGGGGGCGGCCTTGCACCAGCACCGGCAGCTGGCACCCAGGGCAGCTTCCTTCTGGGCCGCCCTGCGGAAGCTGCAGGCCCTGCCCTTCTCCCTCACAAAGGCTCTGCACTCTCCGCAGAACAAGGTCGGTGCTGTGCCCTTGTCGTCCACACCTGAAAGACTTCCGCTAACAGCCTATTTACTGGAATAATTTCTTAAACTGCACCTAGAAGCCATTTGTCTTTGGACTCTGGTAAAATTAGTCACCCGCTCTACGTCTCACTGTCCTTGTCTGTGGAGATAATAATAGTAGCCACCTTAAACTGTGGTTGTGCAATTTAAATAATATAATGTATGCAGATGCCAGGTCCTGTCCCTGGCCCACAGTAAACAAGCAATAAATGCCAGTTATTATGGCTGGTGTCATCATCATCATCATCATCATCATCAGCTCTGCCATGTACAAAACGCAGTCCTTCTGTGTTCCTTAGGTGAAAGATTCCTGGAAGGGGGTTTAACTCCTTCCCAGGGTATACTTCTATATCCCCAATATTCCAAATATGTCTTTTTCTTTTCCAAAATCACCATCCCCAAAGCAGCCCCAATTGCTCGGTCCCACTGCTTTGTTTCCAGAAACAACGGTGATACTATTTAGTCTTAAACATGCTAAGTAAAATGTCGACACATTTCTTTTGAGACTCCTGTACCCTTTACTCCTGTAAAAATCACCCAAATAAGCCCATTTGCTCTATCGATCTAAAGCTCCCATCACACTTCTTACTGGGAGGAATCTGGTTTCAGTAAAAAATATTCCCCTTGGGTAAACCCAAATTGAACTGATAGTCAGGGTGCCCAGCCACATAACGTCTTGTTGCACAGCTGTCCCCGTCCCTTGCAAAAAGGAAAAAAAGAACAACCTAGCACCAAATGCACTTTTGCCGGCATGTTGGTGGCATTCTTGTCCTCTCACGAGCTTCTGGATGGCCTTTGCTTCTCTCTGCGTTCTCTTCCTTCCTACCTGTAAACCGTACGAAAGGCAAAATAGACAAAGCGGCCGCCGATTGAGATTGCCATCCCTCCCTTTCCTTCCTCATCTCCGAACCCTCACCCTCTTCTCCCTCACCCGGCCCTTCCAGTGTGCTGTCTCTTCCCCTCTTCCAAGCTCCCGTCGTAACGGACCTCTAACCAGGCTAAAAAGCCATATCTGAAATTCTCTGTTCCACAGGGTGCCCATGCAGATTGCTAACCCCAAAAGGTTTCGAGAATCTGACCCACCCTTAGCTCTAACTGCCTCTGTCTACTTCCTAGGCCACTTTTGTAGCTGAAGTAACACCTACAATCTCTTGCTGCTTCCTCTCTCACAGCTGACTGCCCTGGGAGGTGGTTTGATCAGATGTCAGATAAAGATGAGAAAATACAAGCAGAAGAAATAAGGACTTGCCCAATGTCCATTAGATGCGTGGAAACACGGAGAAATTCACAACTCTGCCACTTTTTCCACAACATCCTCTCAATGAGGCGGCTCAGTGCACACCACCCCCGCGGGAACCACATCTCAGTTCCCATTCTGTTGTCCCTCTTCCCTCTATACCCGACAGTGACAGTTTGCCTCCCCACCCCCTGGCAAGGGTGACAATCAGACTAATTAGTTCTATAAATTTGATTTGGTTTGCAAATCCACATGAACAGGGTAAACACCTATATGCATGTGGAGAGAGAAGAACACTGGGTATGACTTTGGGCAAGCTCCTTTGACTCTCTGTACCTCAGTTTTCTCAATAATAAAATGAGAAGGCTGGATTCAACCATCTCTAAGATCCCTTATACTCAAATATTCTGTGACTTTATTGTTTTATCAATGGTACAAATGATAGTGACAAAAATATTTCATTCTCCTTTCTTGACAAAGATGATATTAAAAAGCATAGAAATACATGGATATTCATAACTCTTTTGTTAATAATATTGGCTAAACTTTTTTCCAAATTCTATACAGTTTTTAATCTTATTTTATTCATCACCATGTGTCCCCTCTATACCCTCTTCTACCTCCATCCACGCCCCTCTCCCCTGCAGTCACCACACTGTTTTTCATGTCCCTGAGTTCTCTCTCTCTCTCTCTTTTTTTTTTTGCTCAATCTCTCCACCTTCCAGCCCTCCCTCCCCGAGAGCTGTCAGCCTGCTCTCTATCTATGAGTCTGTCTCTATTTTGCTTGTTAGTTCTGTTCACTATGGTACATTTACACACTGGAATAGTATATAGCCATAAAAAAGAATCAAATTTTACCCTTTGCAACAGCATTGGATGGACAGCATTATGCGAAGTGAAATAAGCCAATCAGAGAAAGACAAGTGCCATGTGCTTTCACTCATATGTGGAATCTAATAGTGGTTAATCTTTAAACAATTGTCATGATTATGTAATTTAATCCTCAGAAGGATCCTAAGATGTAGCTTGTACTATTTATACCCATTTTACAGAAGAGGAAATGCAGGCACAACAAAATTAAATAACTTGTTCAAGGCCACTGGCAAGTAGCCAAGCCAAGATTTGAACTCAGACAATGAGACTCCAGGGGCAGTCTTCTTAGCCACTAGACTCCACTGCCTTCCTTTTCTTATGCTTTTCCATGACAGAAAAATATGCTTTTCAATCAGAGAAAAATAAAGAGTGGCTATTAATTTTCCAGTGCTATATAGCACAAATCCTCTCATTTAAATCATCTACAAGTCTGCCTTTAATAGGTTATCAATCAACATATTTAGAACTGTTGCCATAAGATTTCAGAACGATGCCAAGAATAACAAATAGTTTTTACTTACAAAGGAACTTGCACATTGAGCCTCCTTCATCTGCAAAGCCTCTCCACATAAAATTAGTCATCTTATTTTATACTTTATTTTTAGGCTGCTTTATGTTCTCTTAACATTTGGTATAGTTGAACATCAAAAGTTGCAGAAATTCTTTGTGTATGTGAGGACTTACCAGAGTGTTCAAAAATTAATTTATATTCCATGCTAATTTTAGGAATTAGTGTATTTTTAAATAGCATGTACCTTGCCCAGCTCTTAGAGGCTCTGGTATGAATAAGGAGCGATCATTATGCATCTGTGTCCTGCCGAGTGCACCTGGCGTTTCACAGTGAATACACTTCAGACAGTATTTTTTTCCTGCCATTCACTCTATTCTTTGATAAAGCATCAAAATAAAAGAAGAGGTCAAACTTGTATGTTGCTAAAACAAAGGAATTCTTACTCACTTACTGACAACTTACCTCCTTACATAAAACTACAACATTTAATGTTATTATTTCCATTCTCTTTGTATTATTAAATCATCTCACATGACACCTGTGATACACATAATAATAATGAAAGTAAAAAAGAAGTGATTTAAATACAGTCTTTTGAAAGATATGCCACTCGAAAGAGAACGATAAAAACGAAAATGTAAAAACGTTCTGTTTCCGTAAAGCACCAATGGGGTGACTCAGACCAGGTCATAAACACACGCGGTGGCTGCTGTGCTCCACACTCTCGTGATGCCAGCATCCTCTCTAGGAGCCCTGTCTGACGGACCACACAGGGAGTCTCATTGAGATCCATCAGCCTCCTCACTGCCCCCAGTATGACGTAATCAAAGAACATACACTCGGCTTGCACACCACTAAAGCTGTTGTGCATACTATGTTCAGACCGAGATTTGGAATTTTGTAACAAAACACATTTCTGTAGTTGAACCTAGGACATCGCACAACTGTAACTCATGGAGTCTGGGGCATCGTGTACCCTAATGTAGACTATAAATCCAAAACAATAAGCATGCTCACTGTCCTTCTGTGTTAGTTTCCTATTGCTCCTGTAACAAATTGCCACAAATTCAGTGACCTAAAGCAGCACCAGTTTATTATCTTATGACTCTGGAGGTCAGAAGTCTGATATGTGTCTCCTGGGATAAAACCAAGGGGTCAGCACAGCTGTGTTCCCTCTGGAGGCTCTCAGGGACAGTGTTTCCTCGTCTTTTCCATCTTCTAGAGGCTACTCCCATTCCTTGGCTCACGGTCCCTTCCACCACCTTCAAAGCCAGCAATAGCCAGTAGAATCAGCACATCACATCACTCTGCCTCTTCTGTCTCCCTTTTCCACTTTTCAGGACTCTTGTGACTACACTGAGCCCACTCCAATAATCCAAGGTAATCCCCTCCATTAGAATGTCAGCTGATCAGCTCCCTGAACTCCCCTTTGCTTATAAACTAACAGTCACAGGCCCTAGAGATTAGGAGGTAGACATCTTTGAGGCCATCCTTCTATCCACCACACCTTCTAAATGAGTAAATGGAAACCTTGATAAAGTGCCCGGGAGTACGTTTTTTAAGACCTCAGAGAGAAGACACATTGTAGTTAAGAGGGTTTCCAGTTGTGCCCACCATCAGATTCACCACATATTTTCATCTTCCCACACATTTCTACAACCAGAAGTCATCTTCGACTCCAGACATGCTTTTTTTTCCAATGCCAATTAGTAACAGACATAAAAGAATTTTTGTAGTTTGCCTAGCAAAATCCATCACTAGCTAGGATCAATATTTTGCAATTCCTCATTTGCTCTGTGCCTCGCATCAGTTTTTTTGTATTCCATTCAGCAAACAATTACCTAGTGCCAACAAAATGCCTTGCACTGTGCTGGATGTGCATGAGCATGTGCGTACATGCATGTGCCTACATGTACTTTATGTGCTTTGTGTGTGCCATGTGTGCCCATGGTGGGTGTCTATGTGTGTTTTCATGTGTGCATTTGTTCATGTGTGTGTGTGGAGACAGAGTGGGGAGAGAGAGAGAGTTATTGAGACAGGAGCACCAAGACAAGTAGCAAAAAACATTCCAGTGTACTATTGACACACACACTGATATTTTCCTGTCTCGATTCTCTGTTTAGGTCCTGCTGCCTCTTTCCTGGTTCAGGGCATTATCACATCTTCCTGCAGCTCCTGCAGGTCTCCCAGCTGGTCCCCACCCCTTCAGTCTCCCACCTCTGAAACTGCTCCACACTCAGCTATAAACACAGCTGCAGTGTGTCAGTCCCAGGCTCAAAAGCAACCCCTTCTTCATTGCCTACAGAATGACATCTACATTTCTCCATGTGGGGTCCAAGGCCCTCTGGGCTCCAGCTTCTTTTCTAGTTTAATCTCCTTTTAATGTCACATGTACTCAGCGTGTACTTGGGCTGATGGCAATCTCAGCAGTCCCTCAAAATCATTCTGTGCTTTCCCAGGTCTCTACCTCTGACCCCTGATGGCCCTTCCACCCTTTCCCATGTTTCCAAATATTACCCACTCTTCAGGACCCAAGCGCACCATGGCTCCTTCCGTGGATCAGTCTCCTGTCCCTCCTCCACCGAAAACAAACTCTCTCCCTTCGGGGCTTCCCAGCACTTCATCTTTGACCCTTTAACAGAAAGCATCCATTTCTGCCTCTACTCTGTTCAATGTGAGGGCCCGTCTCCCAGATTATAGACTTCTGAGAGCAGTCCCTGGGTTCACTTCTCTCTGAAACATCTGCAGTGACCAGCAGGGCACCTTGCTCTGCCCGTAGCAAGGACACTGTGATCCAGTTCATCAGATTCAACTCATTGGATCAGCAACATCAACTTCAGAAGATTGTCACAAGCACTGAATGTTTCTACAGCTACTTCTCCTTGGAGGTGGTGGGGCGGGAGTGGGGGGTGCGTTTGTCTCTACTACTGTACATTCACAGACACAGCAAAACAGACAGGAATTGACAGACACCAACAGCGAGGGAACAGGTTTCTTCTGAAAATGACTGAAAGTCACTGATTAGCCCACAGATTCAAAGGGCATAATGAATGTCACACGAAAACAAAAGCAAAGAACCGCAAGTGGCCTTCGTAAAGTCAGTAGAGAAATCCCTCCGACCTGTACATTGATGCTATAGAAAATAACCTATAGATCAACAGGAATTCCGTAGTTTCTGAATGTGCATATATTTTTAACCAAAACAACTGTTCCATTATGAATATTCATGGTAAAGACATGCCATGAAGCCACAAAGTATTTTTAGTGTGCCTTTGTCATCAGTTCTACTAAATAATTATCATTACAAATCCAAAAATATCTTGAATGGATAATACTGAATAATATAGATCATGAAATTGCATGACAAGCGTATTAGCTGACTCAGAAGACTAATTATGAGGCGGTATTGAGCTGCTGATTGCTCAGGTCAATTGTAACACCAGAAACCACACCGGATGTGCAGCGGCTGCCAGCCGAGGTCAGGGTGAGGTGGTGAGAATAGCGTGGCACAGGGTCGGGAGCCCCAGCTCTGCTGTTAACGCTGTGACCTTGGAAGCTCTTAATAAAGGTCATCCCACAGGAGACAAGCAGACCCCTCCCTTAGAGAAACACAGGAATACTAGCAGCTGACGCTGCTCATTCACAGAAAACAGTCTTAACCTGCAGAAAGGTTATACAGGTGCCTGTGCACCCACACACCTCCTCACCTTTCTCAGACTCATGCCTTCTTGCTTAATGGGCCAGTTTAGGGCTGTTAACCAGATGACTATTCCTCGAGCAAGTGTCATCCACCCATGTCCTAAATAACAGTAGCTGACGAAAATTATCAAACTGCTTTCTCACCCATAGAACTTATGTCAGAGGTCAACGCTAAAATTACTGTATTTATTTCTGAATTACTTTTGAACAGTAAAAATAGTAATATCATTACATGGTGTTTTTAAATTTCCAAAGTGCCTGCTAACTATTTCATTTAATTCTAACGGCCCAATAAAGTAAATGGGATACATTTTTGGACTGTGCAAAATTGGTGCCAGTGGGTTTTCTGAGTGCCTCCCACGAACCTAAATTTGGAGATGCAAAAATGATTCAGGCAAGGTTCCTAACTTCAGGTTTTGTTTAGTGATAGAGACAACACATTGTGTTCTAATTATCTCTTTACCCATCTTAGAAATCCCAAGGGGACAGGAAAGAGGGCATTGTGTTTCTACTGGAAAAAGTAATGCATGTGGGGAGCGGTGGATAGAGGAAGGCACCACAGATGGCCTCCCTGAGAAGGTGACATTGTCATTAAAGTTCCTGTTCTACCTGTTCCTAGGAGAAGCTCTGCGTGTTACTAAATCTCTGTGAGCCTGACATTCCCCGCCAATTAAATATGGATAACATGCTGCACTAGTGGGGTTACCAGGAGGAGGCAACAAGACAGCAGGCAGGAGAGCAATGTGTAAGCAGCAAAGCACCCAACAGATACAGTATTGTTGTTACCTGCACTTTGCAGGGGCACTGCCTCGGTTCACTCCAAAGGTGACTGGCTTGCCCGAGATGGCCCCCCACCCCTACCCACAGCCAGCCCCCACTCCCCACTGCCCACTCTGGTGGCCCTCCCCCTACACTGCCCACTCAGACTCCAGAGCACACGTTATTAGCACATTCACATACAGAAACACTCCAACATCTGAAGACCTTTCTGTGAAATGATGCCTCTAAATCCTAAGAGGATACTGTCCTTAAAAGAAGGATCCAACAGAGTATTGTAAGGGAGGAATCGCAATGGGGAACATTATAAATATTTAATAATGAGATAAAACAGTATATACTTTTTTTTACAAAGAGTTTAAAACTACCCAAAGTTTCAGAGAATAAAATATGGCAGATCCTCAACTGTTTTAAGTGACTGAACTATGAACTTCAATAGAAAATATTTGAACAGAAATGTGTCTTGCATTTAGTAGGTATTCAACTACTGTAGATATCAGAGATTTAACCTGATCATTTTGATCCCTGAAACTGTAATAGTAAAATCTATTCCCTCATATAATATCTATATATATTGCTTTATGTCCCTCTATTGTAGTCCAGTTTTTAGTTCTTCAAAGATAAAATTTCATTCAAATTTGATATCTCTTTACATACACATGCACACACACACAAACACAGATGAGGTCTGTCCAGTAAGTATCCAGCCATGTACTATGACAAAGAGATATTTATTAAAGAAGATACAAGATACAAGAAACATTGTACATAGGACAATGATGCCTCAGTCCCCTTCAAAGTAAGCACCTTGGGACCTCACACAGTTCTCCCAATCACCATCAGCTGCCCATTATATTTCCCTGAATCTTACTGATGGTCTGAAATCTCTTCCTTTTCAAAGGTGATTTTAGTTTGGGGAGAATCCAGAAGTTGCAGGGTCCTAAACCTGGGCTGTAGAAGGGCTGAGTCACCTGGGTGACTTGATGTTTCACCAAAAAACTCTGCATGAGACATGATGCATGAGCAGGCGCATTGTCGTGAAGCTGCCAATCACCAGTTGCCCATAGCTGCAGCCTTCCAAATCATCCAAATAGTTTCCACAGAGAAATGTTCAAGCTTAATGCAAAATTTGATGCAGATTCATTGCTCTACTCAGTCATTTTGATTGTGATGGCCACACAGTACACATGCTCACTCAATAGCATCTACCACCCCCACTGACTAGGACAGTGAAGTCGGCACTGTTCACACATGTGCATTCCAGCCCACTCTCCTTGGCTGCCAGGTTACATGGATGTCATGCAAACTATTCTTGTTATATTAACAATGGCTAGACTTTTTCTGGACAGACCTTTTTTTAATATATTCACACATATTATATTTGTTCCTCTCCTTTTAATAATAGGATAATAGGTCTGGGAAATCTTAAGTAAAAATGTATATTTATTATATATTATGTACCAGGCAATGGGTTAGGAGATGAAAATATTCAGACCTTCATGAGAAATTCAAAAATAGTTATATTTACTGAATGTATCCATCTGTACTAAGGTTCTCCAGAGGAACAGAACTAACAGGAGGTAGACTGTGAGGAATTGGCGCATGCAATTATTGAAGTAGCAAGTTCCATTTCCAAGACATCAGGAGGGAGAATTCTCTCTTACTCAGGGGAGGTTGGCCTTTTTGTTCTATTCAGGCCTTCAACTGATTAGATGAGGCCCACCACAATGGGAAGGGCAATCTGCTTTCCTTACTCCATTTAAATGGAAATCTCATTCAAAAACACCTTCACAGAAATAGTCAGAATAATGTTTGACCAAACATGTAGTCACTCTGTGGACCAATCAAATTGACACATAAAATTCCACCCCAAAATCTTTTTTCCCTCTACATTGCAATAAGAAATTAATCATCAAGGACAAGTCACTTCAACAAAACACCAAGAAACTGGTTCTCTTCTTGGATAAGGAACCCGCATGGGCTGCTGGTGACCTGAAGGCTCTGACATATTGATTAGGCTGGTTTGGGTCAAAATTCATCTCCACCACTTACGAGCTGGGTGACCTGGACACACTACTCCTGTTTCTGAGCCTTGCCTTCCTCATCTATTAAAATGGGGAAATAATATATTTGAATACAGTAGTAGTTGGAAAGATTAAGTGACTCATATAATGCATGTTTGTCACATTACAAGTTCTCAATAAACATGAGCTGTTTTAATATTAGTAATTACTGTTATAACTGTGAATTTAGACTCTAGGCCCTTCTAAAACTTATTCATATATGACACAATTGCCTCGACCAGGATATTTGTTTCTGCTGGCACACACATGAGGACTGGATCAGTTACTGACACACATAGTTTTATCAGTCGTTTATCCACACAGATCATTTGGCCACCAAGCAATTCAATCAAAACAACTGTCTGTATTTAGAGACCCAGTGATGGGAAAGGAAACCCTCAGGCACCGCTTGTGAAGATTATAAAGGGAGATGTGGATGCAGAACTGGGCAGAGTCCCTCCCGATCCACCGGCTATAGCTAAGTTGTAATCAGTAAAGAACATGGCATTCTAGGGCAGGCGGCAAGACAAGAGACATTGTCCCTCCTGTCGACCTTGTCTGTTTGACCTGGGAATGGAAAAGGCTGGGCCATAGTTGGAAGCGCTTTCTAGGGTGGCCCTCTTACAGTTATTGCGCTGACTAGGAAGCCGCTTCACCAGGGTGGTCTCAGCTCCTGCTCTGAAGCTTCTGACCTTCCAGGTATCTCCGCTCCAACCCTGCTTCACCCAAAGGCCTAAAACGCTATGGTTTTGTTATGATTTGCAAAATGCTTAAAAGTAGATCAATGACTGAGATGCTCTCTCCTTCCGCCATCTCTCGTCACCCTTCCTCTTGAAAATTCAGACAGTCCTCTGCGTCCTCAAGGTCAAGGTTAAACCTAGGCTGACATCCTTTCTGATCCTGTTTGCCTATCTTTTTCAGTTCTCATCAACTGCCTCTTCCAGAATCCAGAATCTACGCAGAATAAGTCACTTCAACATCAGGGAGTTTGGGTGTAGACGCGCCACCCCACCCCCACCAGCCAGCCTGCCTACCCCCTTCCCTCTCTCTCCCTTTTAACATTTCCTTACTCTCTCAGCCAATAGAGGGGTTTTAGCATTTAAATGCGGTATCTAAACTGCATTTAAAGAATTAACCCATTTTGCCCCTCACTGGTCTAAACCACAGGGTGCCAACCGGACGCTAATTGCTTTCTTCTGGTGGTGTTCCAGACAGCTCCTCAGGAGGACAGAGCGCACATTCCTGGCCCCAATTGGCTAATTCAATTTTCACCGGCATTAGCCTCTGTCAGAATATTCATGAGCAGGGGAATGAGGACCCGCGGCACAGGCAGGCGGCAGCCACTCGGACTAAGGAAGGCGCGAGGGGCGACGAGGGGACCGGGCGGTGCTGCGCTCAGGGGACGGTGACCAAGAGGAGGTAGCTGTTCTCCCCGGTCCGGCCCAGCGCAGGGGGCCGCGGGAAGGCGGGGCAGGGCATCGCTGGTCAGCGCCCCTGCATTGCCGCCCAACTCCTGGCGACCGCACGGAGACTTTGCAAAAGATCCGGAGGCAGAAGAGCTGTGACACTTTTGACGGAGGGGGTAGGGGGGTGGGGGGTGGGGGCAGCGCTGTGAGCGGGGACGAAGGGACCCAGCGGGACACCGGCCGCCCAGTGGGGAAGGCAGCGATGTGAGCTGGACGCCCGCCCCGGAGGAGTCTGGACCGAACATCCCCGGAGAGTCGCCGGCCGTGCCAGGTAAAGCGGAGAGCTCGGGTCGGGCTCCGTGCGTCTCTCCCCGGGCTCCGGCTCCGGGCGCTGGAACCGGCCCTCGCGGGGAAGTCGACCCCGGGCTCTGCGCGCGGTCCGCCTCTGCGACGTGCTCTCCCTGAAAATACCCGCAGCCGGTGCGGCGATCCTGAGGACGGGTGGGAGTTAGACTTCCTCGGACTTTGGGGGAGAAGGGGACGTGTCTGTACTGGGGAGCTGCTCTCTGGGGGCGGGAAGCTGGGACGCAGCAGGACTGGCAGAGGACTCGGCGCACTGGCAGCTGTAGCTACGCGCCAGGGGATGGAGACAGAGTACCCAGGAGCGCAGCTCGCGGGGCGCTTGGCCGGGCTTCGCCCTCGTTTGCCCCGCGGGCAGTGGTGCCTCCCTCCGGCTGCCAGTGAAACAGCGTCAGCCTCGTCCCTCGCACAGGGATGCGCGGGAAGGAGGACCAGAGTCCCAGGCTCGAGGGAGGCGCGGGAGCCCGCGGGTCCGGTTCCAGTCCGTACCTAGCGCTGCGCCCCCACCCGAGCTGGGCTGTGGGGGAAGAATGTGGTCGTGACTTGTGTCCCCACCACCTGCCGGACATCGCTAACTCCCCGGATTTCCTGCCTCGGGCCCTGACACTCGCAGGGAAAGCTCTGAATTGCTGGATTGCGGCGCAGGTTGTTTGAGCTTTGCACTTTGTAGTTGCCCGGGATGGGGCGCGGGGGAGGGGGTCAGGGGGCAGCGAGAGGGTCGGATCTGGTGAAAGTTGCGGATTTGTCAAGGAAACGCTATCGCGGAGTCCCAACCAGCCCTTAGCAACAGGAGAGACTGTGGGCTGTACTCGGGCTGAAGCTGGAGCCCCTGCCTGGTTCTCCACCTCCGGGGCGGGGTGGGGGCTGGAACCTGGAGGGCAGCCCGGAGGCAGCGCCAGAGCCTTTTTTCCTGCGGAGGCCAGGCAGCGAGTAAGAGGACTGGAAGCTGAGCAGTGGGGGGTTGGTCGCCTGGCAGATTCAGAGTTTACTGTTTCATTATTACTGGCATTATCATCACTGTTAGTAACGCTATGGACGTTGTTATTGGCAGGAATGCCAGGAAGGATTTTGTTCTCTGAATGTTGTAGGTGGCCTGGAAATGGAGTCTGTCCCTCCCCAAATAAACTGGCCCCTGACACCCTCTGGTTTCTGATAGATCTCTCCACCAAAGGAAAGTATCCCCTCAGAGATGTGGCGATGCCAGGGGCCCAGCTAAGGAGTGGGAGCCACCTAAGAACAGTAAAAACACCAAAAAGTCACAACTGTATCATGTGCTTGCCTGGAGGCCACAGATGAATATGACATTTCTATCTGATTACCTTCCTCGGTCTCATCTGGCTGGGAACCATGAAGGTACTGCCAGTCTTGAACCCCATATTCGACCCAGCTTTTTCCTCCCATGTATCATACAACCTGGACACTCCGGTTTCTCTTAGTGGGACCTCCGCAGTCCCCCTGGGCACGTTTCTGGGCAGGGGCAGCCCTCACTTCCCAATGCTGGAGGCAGCTCCAAGGGCACCTGCCGTTGCCTCCTGTTGCCTTGGCCCCTGGTCAGAGCTTGTCCAGGGTCCAGGCTTGGCCAGTGGATGGCACAGAAAATAGGGCAAGAGTGTGGGAGAACAGAGTGTCAGTTAAACCAGCATAGGAGATGAGGTCAAGCCTCCTTGCTGGCCAGAGCCCTTCCTGCCCGAGAAAAAAGACAGACCAATGAAGAGCAAGCAGAAAGTGATATAAGTTGGAATCAACATCCCGGGGTCTACCTAGACTGTCACCACTGACTTCGATGTGACCTTTGCTTTTCAGCGCTGATTTCCCCTGTGCGCCAGCGCACGAGTAGGCACACCTTTCTAAGGGGATAGATGTCATCAGAGGATCTAGGTTTGTATCCCCACAAAGTGCCTGGAGCATCCTGGGAAAGGGCAGTCTATAAAATACACTTTGTAAAGTGTTTTGTGAAGTTTCCTACACTGCAGGTTAAGGAGATGTATTTTTAGCATGTGTCCCACGTGGCAGTGTAAGATTAAAATGGAGAAGTACAAACATAAAAATGACTTAGCGTTCTTGACATGGTTGTGCATACTTGTACAAAAATTATCTTTCATTTGGGGCGAGTTGCCGGGAATTTAATCAGTGTTTATACTGCTGAAACGCCCCCTTCTACCTTGCTCCCCTGTAAAACTTTATGACCCAGTTCTCACAGGAAAGGCAATGTTGAAGTAGTAAGTGCTGGGGGCTGAGAGGCAGGAGCAAAGGGTTGTTAGGGGAACAGTCACAGAGGGTTTGGAGCCTGGAATGGAAAGAAAGATGCCATCACCCCTGCAAAGCAGGCAAATGTTCTGGGGAACAAAAATGGTTGAGCCTGTAGAGCAATGCAACCCAGCACTGGCTGTTACCGCCTCCCAGATCCAGGGAGGGGACTCCATCAGGTGTGTTCTCCTGTTCCCTGTGCTGAAGGCTCTGCGTTCACCTCATCCTCAACTGGTGCTCACTGCTCCGTCCTGGCCCCTGTGGTGCAGCAGCCCTCCCTGGCCAATTCAAAGAGGTTCAGACGTGGTCTCTCAGCCCCTGACATGCTGGTAAATATTCCCCAACCTCTGAAGCTCCTCAAAGATGGGCAGCTGTTGGCAAATGTGAGTAAATAGTTGGAAGTAAGCAAGAGGGCCACCGAAAAGCAAGTATGTTTTCCCCTGGTGGAGAAGTCATTGAATGCCTTTTGAGCTAGAAAATTAGCAGCTTAGAAAAGCAGGAGGGATTTCCTTGACTTCCCTCTACCCATAAACCAGTGGCTGTAGCTTTCTTTCCCTCATAGTGGTGAGCACTGTTTAGTTAAGCATTTCTTCCAGTTTTGGACTTAGAATGGGGATTTGCCTGGTGGTGTTCTATGGACAGAGAAGAAACGTACTGAGATACGGAAGGAAGAGCTGCAGTGGCTAGAACATAAATCAGCCAGAATATATGGGGGGTGATGAGAATAGGTCTTTTCACCCTAAAAAAAAAATGTCCACTTTGGAAGAAAAAGAAGTCTGATTATTGGCATCCAAGGCTGAAACCAAGGCAGCTGATGCTGAGAGGAGCCAAAGGGCAGTTCTTCTTAGTTTAGAAACAGCAAGACAGCCTCTGCCAGAGATCGCTGTAAACACGGAATAAAGATTTCATTGTGGGCTGGTGTGACCGGAATAATTAGACAGTTAATTGTTCATGCTGATCTGGTGGCGCTGCAATCAGGGGTACAGAGCAGCGAAAAGAAAAGCCAGGGAAAAGCAGAGAAGTAACCCATTACTTGTATCATGACTTGTTTCACTCTGACGGCACTTTGGAAAATCCCAGTGATTTGAAAAAATACAAAATAAAAGCGTATCTGTGTTCCCAGAACACTGGGAACACTGGAGAACTAGGACCCATTGTGGCTTTGTCCTCTCGGGGCTCTACTCTGGAAATGGACAGAATTTCTCACCTAAACACAGCGTGGGAAACTCTAGTAAGAATGCATGCTTTATGGAATAATGAGGGCATTAATACATTTTAGTTAGGCGCAAACCTCAGTGTCAGCTCCATCAAAACACACGCCAACAGCACCAGGTTTCACACTTCTCCGAGAGGTTTGTCTCAGGTTTGTCTCAGGCGTGCAGGGTTTAAGAAGACCATATCCCCCTTTTTGACATTTAAGTATTCTCTACTGTGAAACGAATTGCCTAGAGATTAGTCTTGCACATTTGACTGAAGAAAGAGCCTCCTGTGTATTTTCATACTGATTTAAAGATGAAGGACAATGTATTTTTAAGTGATATAGGTGACTTCAAGCCGCTGAGCATCTACACTCATTGTCTGCAGCGGACTGTGACTCACTGTTATTTACTACAAGATGGCACTGTCATAAACTCCTTCCGAAATGGCTTGTGCAAGTGAAGAAATGAGTAGGGGACTACAGAGAGCATTCAGTACGCAGAGTGTGGGGAGGGGAGAGAGGGAGAATCACACATTTAGCACGTTCAAACCCTCCTTGCATCCCGATATTGGCATGGAATGTGGAGCAAAGTTTTCATTATTTGAACTTAAAAAGGAACACTTTCAAGCATCAATGCTAAGTATAATTGTTCTGAGAATAAAAGCACTATGTTAAAAAAAAGTATAAAAAATTGCATAAAGCTATACCGTCTCATAAAGAACTTAGTTTCTCCAAGATACTCATTTTGTCTCGATGTGTTCAGGAGGTACAAAACTATCTTTACCAATTTTTAGTTCCTTTTATTCATCACGAATTAAAAGAGATGGCAAGGGCAAAATACTCAAGTGTTAAAAAGCATAAGTGGCTGAAAATTATGGAACTATCTAGCTTTCATAAGGCAAAATTCTTTATAAAATTGTCTACTGCAATTAAAAATAGAAAATCATATTGCCACATTAAATTGTGGCAGCAACCCATTTTCAAGAGAAATTTAGCCTTTTCTCATTTAATTGCTATTCATGGTTTGCTAGATTTTCAGAATAATCTGCCAATCTCCTGCTAACCAAGACTGCCTAGTTAAGAACTTTCCTAATTACATATGGATTAACTTAATTTTAAAACCCTCAGAATATTCAACTCAAAGCATTACTCAAGTGCAATGCAAAATAGAAATGATCCAATTCCCCTCAAGGTATATGCAATAATTTTTAAGCTTAAGGAATCATAAAAGAGAACATTTGGTATGGAAATACATCAGTGAATAACTACAATAAAGGAGTTAGGAAAGCTATAAACTGTGGGTCTTTAAAATATGCTAAGTTTTAATGGTACCTCGCATTTTTTTCTTCCCAAGTAGTAAGAGCTGGTCTTGTAAAATACCACGAAAAGAACGAATGTCAAAGACATGCCCAGCACTGCCTGAAATGGGGGTATCATGCTATTTATAAGAATGTTCCATGATCTAATCAAAAGTTTAGACTCTATTCTGACTTGTGTTATGACCATGTTAAGAGTAAAGAGGTATCTTTTTGTGAGAGATATTTCTTTTTTAGCTTTACAGCTCCCACCTGGAATTTTACACATAGGAGATTCTCAAATAGGTGTTGATTTGATTCTTTTATAAGGAAAATTAAATTAAATTAATGAAATTTCCAAGTTAAATGAACTTATAAATTTAAGTCAAATACCTAAATTACTTTAAATTCTTTCTCTAAACTGGCAAGCTATTCTTGTGACCAATAGTAATAATTACTGCCAATAATCTGGGGTGAGCCTGAGGGAGGTAAGAAAGGGGGAAAAATGTAAAGGCTTTCCTCTTTTCTTTTCAGTTTTGCCTAAACACTGAGTGTGTGTATGCACCTGTAAGTGGTTAAAAATACACAGTGTATCTCTTCATAACAAAGATGGTACTTCATCAAATGGTTGTTATTCCCAAGTCATCACACAGCCTCCACCTCTGAAGTACTGAGTATTAGGCCAATTATGACTAAATGGCTACATGTTCTCTGCTGTTTCAAGTAATCAAAGGGTAATTAATCAAATAATTTCATTGCACGGCGATGGCTACATCTGGTTGTCCCGCACGTTTGTCTGACACACAGACAACTGGTCGAGTCCAACCACGTACCTGCAACACTGTTCCGTGTCTGGCAGGAAGACGGACACCTCTAACCCTAGGGCTTCATGCTGAAATCACCTGTGGCCTATACACTTGCTTACCTATCTGCTCCTGCACCTGGTTTGTAACTAATACAGTGAGTGAGCCATGTGAACCTCCTACCAAAAAATGAAAAACAGGCGATCATAAGGAACTAAGGTGTCGATAGGCAAATCATCAACCTGAATTTTTCTTTCTTTTAGACCTGACCGTAGCTGAATGAACAAGGTGGTCCTAGTGTTTTCCTGGAGAACAGCACACAGTAGAATGTATTGTTGGGAGCATGGCTGGGAGCTAGTAGTCAACAGAAAACCAGGATAGAATTAGCATGGAAATTCAATTACCCACTGTTCCCACAGAGAGTTGTTTATTGGGTTAGAGTTAAGGTGGTGGTAAAATAGCATGGAAGGGTAGGTGGTGCAGGGCCCTTGTTCTCTGGCTGATATTTTTGGATGGAACCAAACTTTGGCTTCCGCTTTCCAGAAATAAATTAAAGCACAGTTTATTAAATAGTAGCTTATGCAAATTGATGGGCAGAAGTTTGTTTCAAGATTTTATTTACTTATTTTTAGAGAGAGAGGAAGGGAGGGAGAACGAGAGGGAGAGAAACATCAATGTCTGGTTGCCTCTCATGGCCCCCCACCAGGGACCTGGCCCACAACCCAGGCATGTGACCTAGCTTGGAATAGGACCCGTGACCCTGTGGTTCACAGGCCAGCACTCAATCCACCGAGCCACATCAGCCAGGGCTGCTGGACAGGAACTTTAAGTGTGCACCCAAGTATAAATATTTTAGATGTATTGATAAAATACATCTAGTTACTGTAATATATTGTCTTCCTGAAGAAATAATGTACATTTTATATCACAGTCATTTTCACTTCATTTCATTTTATAAAGTCGATATCGCTGAACCCTTATCAAGTCCTAACTGGGTTAATTTGTAGATATTATGAATAATTGATGAACTTACCATAATTTGTTTTTAAACCAACAGAAGTAATTTCATTTAGCAATTTAATTAGAAGCTGGCTAAAGAAATTTCATTTAGAAGTAACTTCTAAAAGCAACCAAATACATGCTTTCTAACTTGAAAGATTATTAGCACTCTGATAAGAGTATCAAAACAGATGGAAATGAACACAAATCTTT
>VMDR010009654.1:0-32861 GCA_007922815.1 Macrotus californicus
AAAAAAGAAGAAAGTTTTACCCTTTGTAACACACAGATGGGCTTGGAAAACATTATCTAAGTGAAATAAGCCAGTCAGAAAAATACAAGTATATGTGTATTTTAACACAAAGCATCATATGAAATAAATTCTTATAAATTGTTGATCTCTTAAGTTATTATATATGGATTCAAATATTCATTCATTTATAAATTGCATCAAAAAGAATAAAATACCTAGGAATAAAATTAACCAAGGAGCTGAAAGATCACCACTCTAAAAACTATAAGAAATTAAAGAAATTGAAAAGGACACAAATAAAAGGAAAAATATACCATGTTCATGGATAGAAAGAATTAAAATGGTTAAATTGATCATATAACCCAAAGCAATTGCAATGCAGAATCAATACAATTCCTATCAAAATGCCAATATCATTCTTCTCAGAACTGGAACAAATACTAAAATTTATATGGAATCACAAATGATCTCAAATATAGCCAAAGTAATCTTGAGAAAGAAGAACAAAGTTGGAAGTAACACAGTCCCCAATCTCAAACTATATTACAAAGCTATAATAATCAAAACCCTATGGTTCTTGCATAAAAACAGACCAATGGAACAGAATAGAGAGCCCCCAAAAACCCTCACTTATATGGGCAATTTATCCATCACAAGGGAGGTGCAAATATAGACTGGAGTAACAAATAGTCTCTTCAACAAGTGGAGTTGGGAAAAGAGGAAAGATATCTGCAAAAAAATGAAACTGGACCACTCTTACACCATATTCAAAAATAAACTCAAAATGGTTTAAAGACTTATTATATGTAAGGCCTGAAATCATAAAACTCCCAGAGAAAACATAGGAAGTAAACTATCTTACATCAGTATGAATAATATCTTTATGGACATGTCCCACTGAGCAAGAGAAACAAAAAATAAATGGGGCTACATCAAACTAAAAAGCTTCTACACAGCAAAAGGAACCTTCAACAAAACAAAAGGCAACCTACTGACTGGGAAAATATATTTGTAAACAATATATCCAATAAGGGATTGATATCTAAAATACACAAGAAATTCATAAAACTCAGTAACAAAAAAAATCTGATCAAAAAATGGGGAAAACACATGAAAAGACATTTCTCTGGAACAGACAGATGACCAACAGATATATGAAAAGATGCTCAACACTAATCATCAAGCAAATGCAAACCCAAACCACAATGAGATGCCACCTCACACCAGGCACAATGGCCATCATCAACAGTCAACAAATAATGTGCTGGAGAGGATGTGGAGAAAAGGAAACCCTGTGTACTCTTGGTAGGACCGCAGACTGGTGCAGTTCCTATGGAAAACAGTATGAAGATGCTTCAAAAAAATGAAAAAAATACACCATACTACTCAGCAAATCTACTTCTGGGTATTTATCCAAAGAAAATGAAAACACTAATTCAAAAAGATACATGCACCCCTACATTCATTGCTGCATTATTTGCAATAGCGAGATATGGAAGCAGCTGTACATCAGGAGATGAGTGGGCAAACGAGTGGGGTGTGTGTGTGTGTGTGTGTGTGTGTACATACACACACAGTGAGATCATTCCACAGCAATAAAAAAGAACAAAATCTTGCCACTTGTGACAACATGGATGGATTTAGACAGCATTATACTAAGTAAAATAAGTCACTAATACCATATCGTTTTGCTTATTTCTGGAAACTAAAAACAAAAAAGAAAAAAACAGACTCATAGAAACAGAGGCAGAGAAATGGTTACCAAAAGAGAGGGGTCAGAGGATGGGTAAAAAGGAGAGGATAAATACAGTTAACAATATTGTGATAAGTTCACACAGTGACAGATCATTACTAGAATTAGTGGGGTGGCAATCACATTTTTGAGGTACAAAAAACATTAAATTATTGTATTGTACACCTGAAACTCATATAACCAACATAAGATTGTACACTCAAAACTAATGTAATCAATATAAGATTGTGTACCCACTACGCTTAAGTAATACTAAATTTAAATACTCATTCATTCAATGCACACTTACCAAACACTCACTGTGCACGAGGCACTGCCTGGCCCCCAGCACTTCATCGCTTAGTAGGCCCACACAGGAAGTCACCAAACAACTTGGGAGGTGCAATCGTTGAGAAACGAAAGCAGTGTGGAAGGCCAGATGTGTACTGTATAGAAGTAGCTTTACGTCCTAGCTCTCTGCCCACTACCCAGTCTCCCTTTTCCTTTGCCCACAGGCAGGGGAGCCACAGAAGGAAAGAAGGTGGAGCTGGGTGCTCAGCCTGGCAAACAGCAAAGTCCGGGGAAGGCTGACGACACCATTGCATTCAGTAAAGTCATCATCGGTCAGCCCTTCCAACAACAGTCTGTTTCAGCACTGCAATCAGTGCGTGACAGTGACTGAGAACCCAAAGGGAAGGTCCCATTGGGTAGAATTTAATGAAGAAATTTTGCTAATCTTTTGGAGCATTATACGCATGGCCGTCATTACTATTACAACTTTGGATCCCCACCTCCTTCCCTCTGCAACCAGAGCAAAGAGAATACCCTAACCTCTGTTTGATGGATACGTTTGTCCAACTAAATTTACCTGCTTGTAATAGCGGCTGCCCACTCAATTCCCCTTTCAGATCTCACAGGTGCGTGTGGCAATCACTCTGAGTCCACCGGCAGCTGAGCTGTTTTTACAGCGTGAAGGAGTCACCATCAAAAACCTATAAACTGTCACAGTCTGTCATCATTGCAAAGATGCGAACATTATTTAAATTAGACTATGAATGTTTTTTTCCCCTCTGCGATGGCTTTTTAGACGGCGATATGTCACAAGCAAGTCACAAGAAACTGGCGTTAAGCATTTTCAACCCATTAGTCCTGCCTATAATTTGGTGCTTTCAGGAAAGCATACAGATGATATCAAAAAGATTTTTGTCTCTGTTTATGCCTGCCAGGAAAACAACCCCAAGGAAATAACTACGCAAATACGAGCTGGGCATTGTGGCTGCTGTGGGTGGAAAAAATAAACGGGCCTCACTTCTCGCCAGCTGGGATGTATCTTTGGTGCGAAGTCTCTCTTTGAATCAGGGCAATAGTGATCTCACATGTGTTCAGTATTCAGGCATTCATAAAGCCTTAAAAAGACACCATTTCACTTCATTTTCACAATAATACTATGCCATGGTGGCCACACAGTGTTACCAGTGTTCTCATTCTCAAAGGAGGAAGCGGAGCCTCAGGACATTTTTGGTGATGCAGCCAAGATTACAGCAGAGCTAGTGAATGGTAGAACCACCTAAATAAACCCAGGGCTCCCACGTGCAGAGCTCCCCCTCGCTAAAGCCTGCCCTTGAGTCTCTCTGCCTTTAATCTTTTATGCAATGGATTCATTTTTAAGTGTTTCAAGGAGATGAGCACTCAAGTCCAAGAGACAGCTTCAGTCTCCTGGGCAGTAGAAAGGAAACGATGGTCGCGCTTACCTTCCAGAGTCGCCTTCATTAAATGATAAAACGCAGTGGTTGTCGAAGTGTAGCCCCGCACCGGCCGCCCCAGCCTCACCTAGGATAGTGCCAGAAACACAGAGGTTATCAGCCTCACCCACACCTACCGAATCAGAGACCCTGAGCGTGGAGCCTACCAGCCAGGACCGGCGTACCTCGGAGACAGTGCGGGAGACGCTGCGGGCTCGGCTCCAGGCCACGGCAATACGGCAAGTGTCGCGATAAAGTGAGTCGTAATCCTTTTTTATAGGGAAGGGTCTCGCCTTCCATTTGTAAACACGCAACATCTGTGAAGCTCAGTCATGGCAAGGGCACTTAAACGAGCTCTGGCTGGCCTTCACGAGACGCAGCGCCCCAGGTGATGGTTGTGCGCGCTGAAGTGGGATCCCAACGCGATGCTTCCAAGGGGCAGCCCAGGGCGCGGGGCGCGGTGAGCGCCCAGCAAATGTTAGCTATGTTGTTGCTGTCAGCGTCATCGTTGCCCTCCACATTTGTGGGAAAGGCTTCTGGAGCAGGGTGAGATAACCTCCAAAGCAGCAGCGGGGAAGGAACTTACAACCGCCAGGAAGGGCAAGCTCAGTGTCAACATCGGCAGCACAGTTGTCCGCACCAGCGGCCTTTGTCCTCGGGAACCGCTCACGTTCCTGCGGAACTGCAAGCAGCTGATCGCGCCGTTTCCCTCTCCAAAAACCCACGGACAGTGTTAATTGCCCACAGCGCTAAATTTAAATCCTGGCTTTCCTCCGTTATCCAACAGGTGTGTACCACGCTCTTCCTCCCAATCTGTGTCCCTGGCATTGTTTTCAGACTTTTGAATAAGCCATGCTCCTGTCTATCTCCTGATTCCTGACAACGGCCCTACTAAGAGTCAGTATGTCTCTGGAAAAGGAAAGGACGCAAAATAAGTCAGAAATTAGTCCATGTGTTAAACTAGGCCGACGGAGTTCACACCATGAGCCTGCAGTAACCCCAGTAAAAATGTTGAGACTATGTGGGGGAAATGGGCCTTAGCCCTCATTTAATAGAGGCTCATGGGTGAGGGGGAGAGAACAGACATGAAAACAGGTGTTCACAAATAATTATGCTGCAACATGTGTGCAAAATTCTACAAAAGAGAAGGGCAAGATGTTAAGGGAGACCATTCTGGGATACACGCCATGTCTGCAGGGCAGCAGGGGCTGGCCGCTAGGCTGTGGGGATGCTGCCTGAGGAAAGTGTCTGATCTAAGAGTGAAGGAGTGCAGGAGCCAGGCAGGACGAGGGAGGCAGGGTGCGGACGTTGTGGTCGTCCCGGTGGAGGTCATAACAAGGTCGAAGGTGGGAAAGGGCATGGTGCACTCAAGGACGGTTTGGCCAGGACAAGTCAGAGCTGGGGAACACCTGTCCACTCCGGTCTCTATGATCAACATCAGAAGGAAATGGGGTGACCTACACCAGTATTAGCTTAATTCTCCTGTTTGTCTGAGAACCCAAGAAGCTATCATTAGGTCATACCACTGAAACTTTGGAAAACTGACAAGTGAGCCAGCCACGCACAGAAACCCAAAGTCCTTGGAACATTGTGGATTCCAGCTCTCATCAAAAACTAAGCGGAATGAATCATGAGAAATATGATGAAAACTTTTTAAAAATTATATTATTTTTGCCTTAAGGGGAAAAAAAAAGATGAAACACAGTTTTATATTGATTTTCTATATATGAAAGATTTTTATATATAAGAAGATGATCTGTTTTTCTTCATCTCCATTGAGAACAGAGAAGAAATGTGTTTAATCAGCAGCATTAAAATTATAAGTTTCATATAAAAATTCCTTGACAATAAAGAGAATCAAGTTTTGGGGATGGTACAAAGGGAGATTTAAGTACTTTCCCTACAGGCATTTCTAAATAAGCCAGACTTCCTATATTGGAGATATTTTACCTGGAAGCAGAATGGTGAGCTACATTTTTTTCAGTAGCTTGCTGTCCCATGAAGCCCATTCCAAAGGAAGCAAAGAACAATGCAAATAAATTGAAACAATAGTGCCATCTAGTGGAAAATACAGTAATAACACTCAATATACAGACCCATGGCTGAATAAATCCCTACATACTTCATATGTGGACAACAGTGTGGTGATTGCTGGCGGGGAGAGGGGTACAAAGGGACTAAATGATAATGGAAGAAAATATGCAAAGATTAAATCAAAAAAGCTAGTTAATCTTTTTAAAATCTAGATGCAAACCTGTTTCTAGATTACATTTCCCATTCATCATTCAGCCGCATGTACTTAAGGGAAAAACAAGCCCAAATCACAGTGCCAGTTGATGACTAAACCGTTCAGAGGAGACTGGCCAATTGTGAGGATTTCAGCAGTCAGAGTTTAAAGACTAAAGTCAGTGGAAATGGAATGAATTGATTAAATTCTTCATAGCCACACTCCTACTGCATGCCATGGGTTTCCTAGATTTGAAGTCCAATGCAAATCTCTGTTGCTAAGTTGTAACTGCTGATGAGTGATCATCAGAAAGCTAAAATGATGTGCGGGGCCCTTTGGGCTGCCCTTCTACTGGTCTCTTCTAGGTGATCTCTCCCTGACAGGGTCCGTTAGGAAACACCTCGTTGTTTTAGGTGGTCTTCCTCCCTGGACATACAAAACTCCAGTTTTGTTGTTCATCAGAAAATCTTAGGTTCACAAGCTGCATTCGACTGAATTGGTCACTACAGAGGTAGAGCGTGTTGAAGAACAGCTCATCAAGGAATGTCAAAGTCTGGCGAACAGTCCTTATGCCTTTCAGACTCCCTTCTTCCACCCGGCCCCCCACGCACGCTCACACACATACCCACACTTATCTCCCTGTTGGTTCTCTTCCAACACCCGGCGGCTCACTTAAAGTTTTCATGGCAGCGCTTACCATAGCCAAGATCTGGAAACGCCCAAGGGCCCATCGGTAGATGAGTGGATAAAAAAGCCACGGTACATTTACACAGTGGAACACGACGCAGCTGTAAAAAAGAAGGAACTCTTACCTTTTGTGACAGCACGGATGGATCTAGAGCCCATTATGCTAACTAAAATAAGCCAGTCAAAGAAAGACAAATTCCGTATGATTCCACTTACATGTAGAATATAATAAAGTAAACTGACAGACAACATAGAAATAAAAGCATGGATACATGGAAGAGACTGACATAGGTGGAGGCGAGTAGGGAGAGGGGGACTGGACGAAAGAAGGTGAAGGGATTACCCAAATAACGTGTATGCACAACGCACAGACACAAACAACAGGGTGGGGATGGCCAGAGGGAAGTGGGCTGGAGCTAGGGAAGCGGAGGGAAAGGAGATGAGGGGACCTGGGGACATCTGTAGTAGTGTCGACAGTAAAAAATAAAGTTAAAAAAAAGGTTCCCTTGCTTTCCCGCCCGCCCTCCTGGAAACAACTAATCGTGTCCTCGCTGAGGCACAATTAAAACTTTAAACCTACCTGATGACAGAACTCACCAGGCCGAAACGGAGATGTTTGTCTCTGCCTCTCCTCCCAGCCCAAGGGTGCACACTGGGTGTTCAGTAAATGGCGTATGAATTGGCTTTAATTAAATGATGCAGTTTTCAGTCACGTCTGAGGTTAGTCGGTGCTTTGCAAGTCACTGATTAATTGATTATTCCTCCTACTCAAAGTTCTGACAAGGAAATTATTAATGCAAAATGGGGTAGTGATTCCAAATTTGAGTTCTACAAACAGGAATCCTAGATTGCATAATGCATGTCTATCTAGTAATTAAAATTCTCCTAAATCACAAGGAAAGATGCAACTCTGAGTTGAAGAGAAATTAGGTATCAGAGAACCAAATACATCTATACAATATTCTGAAGTGACTTTTATTTAAATGGTATTAACACAGAAGTTAGAGGGTCAATAAGTCATTGTCCATCTTTTATCCTCCCAATAAAAAGGAAGCTCATTTCCTAGATAGTCTGTATCATTCTGACAAGGGAAAATGGCCAAAGATTTTTTTAAATGATACTGCTTAATTATCAGACACCAGTGCTCCAAAATATTGACATTTCTTCCATTTACTCACCAGTCTTCCAGCCAGTCGATACAGTACAATGCTAAGTGCAGGCATAATCTCAGAGACCCCCCCATTCTAATCTGTTAGTTCTTCTTTTCTCCACTAAGGAAAGCAAGACATTTTCTACCCTACACCTTCCATGTCCCTAGAAATCTTGAAATAGATTCAAATTCAGTCAAATCACACAGCTGTGTTTAGCTGCACACAAACACCTGCAATCAGACCGGTAGACCTGACTTAGCATTCATTTTGACAGACTGTGGTAGAGGACTACATACTTCAAAGGACGGATTTCCTGCTCTTAATCTATCCAGGGGGAAAAAGTGGTGAAATGGTGATTAAATGTGTTAAGTCGGCATGGATATTAGGAGACTATACTACAAAAGCCTACACTGACACTCAAAATGTTTAACTACTATATGTGGTGCAAAATGCTTAAAAGTTTTAACCCTACAGTTAGCAAGAAGATGGTGTCCTTTCATTAGATTACAAACATGCCTAGGAGTATTCTGAAGATATCTATTTTATGTAAACATGTCTGTATCATAGCCACCAAATAAGGGCCTTCAATCCTTACTTGGGAGGCTAACCCAGTTTAAAAACGCACTTTCTCTTGCTATTTGCGAGGCGGGCAGAGGCAACAAAAGGGGAACAATGCAAATCTGTCAGTGTGGTTGTCTTTGTCTTTTTATATTCATCAGCCAAAGTCTCTATTAGAAAGAAGTTTAAAATTGGTAACCAAAATGTACTTTCATAAAGGGTTCTAAAAATGATCTTCGTTGTCTCTGATTCTATTAAAAAGAATGATCAGTGAACCGATTTTAAGAAGCAACAATGCAACCCATGCAGACTTGGCAAAGTGCTCGAACTGGGAGCTTCTTCTCTCCTATTACAAACGAAAGTAAAACAAATAAGCCAAGGAAACTGTAGCAATGTATTTATTGGAAATGAACTAGACATTATATATACCCCATGAAGATGTAACAATGCATGAAGCATAACCGATGCAACATTTACAAAATCAGGAAAGAAAAGGAAATTCATTTTCCAAAGAAATATTGTATCCAAGACACCTCAATCTCTGAACTCCATAATACAACTCATAACACAGCCTTGAACATCCAGAATAAAAGTAACCTCAAACTGAACTGAAAGTCTCTTTTCCCAACTTGAAGAGTCCTTGGCTACCACCTGTGTATCACACACGTCAGGTAATTTTCATCGCAAGAAAAAGTAAAAATAAAAAACCTCTCCTACAAATAGAGACATTCCAGGGATATCCAAGCAAGAGATCAGTTGGCGGCCCCAACTGAATGGGGTACCTAGAATCAGCATTTTCTAGAACCTAGAAATTACATTAACTTGACTAACAAGACTTCATTTTCCTTTAACAAACTGCCTGGATTCGAGGGCCTCTTGCTTTGTAACAAGAATCATTAGTTACACCAAGTAACCGTGCGAAGGGGGATGCTTATCATCTGCTCATCAAGGTTTTCCAAAACCTTTAGAGCTTGACTCTTTCTCCGCAACACAGCGTAGCTTGTGCAAAACAAACTCCCTTCGAAGAGAATCATCCCAGAGAATCTACCTGTGCTAACGTAAGTACTGCACAAAGCAGGGACGATAAATAATGTTTTGGAAAGGCAAAAACGCTGCATAGCTCCCGGAGGCACCATTCCAGAACCATCTCTGACGTGGAGACCTGCATATGTACTGTGAACATCACTTCCCTTCCATGCACCTGGCAGGTGAGAAGGTCCTCCAACGCGCCGTCTGCAGCTGGGACAGCTGGCGGTCCGAAGGCAGAGACGTATGTGGGGGAAGGGCGCGGCGCTGCTTTCCCACAAATTCCAACTGTCTGTTTTCAGGCATTTCACAGTTCTCATAAATGTTCACAGTGACGGGGAAGATGGTTGTGAGCCAATCACATCCGATCACCTGTCCCCAAAAAGTATCTGAACACAGCATATCACCTTTAAGAAATAATCATAATTGCATTCCCTTATCCTTCATTTAAGGTAGAGAAAAGTAAGAGCTCCCACATCTTGGTGGGAAAACGGCAAATCCTTGTTACCAACTATGGCACCAGGTAAAGGGGAGACAAATGTAGGAGTAATTTAAATAAAAAGGGAAAAACCTGAAGAGGACAATTTAGGTCCTAAATTAAAATTCTGAGGCCTGATACCGAATTACAATGCCGGTCTAATTTGCTAAAACATTAGCAACGTTCTCGTTCACCTTGAACTGGCTGGTGGACTCAGCCACAATGTCTTGCTTTTCCAGATGCAGGCAGACACCGCATGCCAGTTGGCACAAAGCAGGCGGGGGAGAAGGCCCCCACCTTCCTGAAAGAACCACAGAAGCATGACTGACCACCAGTCATTGTCCTCGGACACACAAGGTCAATGCATTTTGAGACAGACACACACAAATGTACACAAATGTCCCCCTCTCTGCCGCTGAGTGAAACATGCTGTTCTTTGGAGATGAAAAATACATTCATTTTTGTCAAGTATGTTTCAATATATAAAGATTCTCTAGCATTGTTTCATGACCAAGAGGAAATGATCTCATATGTGTTTATGGACATTTCACTTTAACTTCCCTTTGGTGTGGATTTCATGAAGTTTTGATTTAAAAAACTGCTCTAAATCTACATTTACTCTTTTTTTCCGAAAGCATGAATTCTCAATGTCCATTTTATATCTGTACATAATCAAAGGCAATGACAAAAATTAGTCCGCCTGTGTACGATGGCTTAGGACTGCCAAACTCTGCTGGCAGCGGGCGCCCTGGGCGGCCGAGGACGCAGCACCAGCTCGGCGGTGGTCCAGTGTTCCTCCCGGGGCGTGGGGCGCGTTTTGCCGGGACAGTGCGCCCCTGTCAGGACTTGCTCCCCATCGTGGCTTTGTTGTTAGGGGTGCAGGTCATCTCTCTCAGCAGGGACTCGCAGTGGGCCAGAGCCTCGGCGGGCAGCAGCTTCCGGATTTGCTCCACTGTCTTCTGATAAGCCATTTTCTCCTGTTCCAGGGTCCGGACTAAAGATTTCATTTTGGTCTCTCTGGTCAAAAGGTTTTCCAGGTTGGATTCCAACGTCTGGATTTTAGCATGAGCTACCTGTTGGGGCGGGGACAAACATCCTCCAGATCAAAAGTTCGAAGACTATGGTTCTAAGCTATAGCAGCAACCAGACCTTACACGTATTAAGCAATCATATCCTATGACTTAATAAAATAATATGTGAAGTAAATACTCTGAAACCTTCCAGGAAATGGAGATTTACAGGGTTCTCAAACATGTAACTATGGTACTAACAAAATACCTCTCGTTTCACTAAGCACACCAGAAATGCATCATCAAATCACTGTCCTGAGGCGGGGAGGGTCCTCCCTCCACACACCGGTGCTCCCTGGAGTGAGGGCATCTGAAGCAGAAGCAGAAGATTCCCAACACTGCCTGGAGGTGCGCCAAGAGGCTTCCTACCTCTAAATGGAGATGCAGGGTTTTCTCAACACTTAGTCGGGACCCTTTCAGTTTTGGGGGGTGTCAGGGGTCACTGTGTAACTTGGGAACCCAGACATGATGACAACATTGGACTGTCAATGAAAAAGTTTGTAAGCACTATGTCATTATAATATAAAGCTGGCTCAAACACACCTCCCTAATAAGGAAGTGCTCAATTAATCACCACTGAGATATCCATGTAGTAATGAACAATAATATCCCAACAGTGTATGTTTTGTTTTTGAAAACAAACAACATTGGCTCTTTTTTTTTTTTTGACTAAGAAAAGGTATAACATTTTCCGTGGGCCAGAGCTAATGTAAGATGAAGGAAAGGAAGTTACTATTTCTGGGGAGCAATGTCCCTCATTTCTGAGCTATTTTCTCTCCTAGTCGGGCCGGAGGAGTCGCCACCTGGCAGCGGGCTGTTGTGCTCTCTAGTTCAGGAAGAGGCGCAGGGCTGGGGAATGAGGGATAAGCAGGGACCAAGGGGCCTTGGGCCGAGCTCTAGCTCCGAACTCCTCTCCCCAGCCCTCCCAGGAGGTTGACTTTCCAACCTCGGCCTCCAGCCCTCAGGGCTTGGAATACACAGCACACCTTACATAATTTTAGAATTTGCAGGTGTGAAATAGTAATCTCTATTAAATTGCTTAATGCACTTGTAGGTGTGCCTTTATTTGTAGATAAATACATAATGTCTTATATATCCCTAATAGCCATAAACTTGATGGCAGGGGCTGTGCATGACATGCTTGCATTCCATTCTCTCAAACATGTCTCCTTGTCTTCCCACTTCTGAGAGTCTTCCTCTCATCAACCCCACTCGGATTTGGGCAGGTGATCTCTAGCTGGTGTCCCCGCCTCCTCTCTGTGTTCTCCCCTGTCCTCATCTACGTCTACACTGGTCTTCCTAAAGTACGGCTCGAACACTTGGAAAGACTTCCCTTCCAACAGAATTAAAGCTCTTCTGCCTCACCCTGAGAGTTGCCTACAGCTCTGCCCCCATTGCATTTACCACATCGCTCCCCGACGTAAACTGTGAGCCAACACCAGGCTCACCGGGCTGCTCTGCCACAGCCCCCTTGTTGCCGCCAGCCCCCTCCCACTCCTCGCTCATTTCTTCCACCAACCTCTCCGGGTCAGCTCAAGCCCCAAGTTCCCCAGTGCAATCCCCATTTCCCGTATGTCACCCCCCCTCACCCCGCCTTGAATTTAACCAAATACAGGCTGGGGCAAAAGTTGACCATTGTGAGCACTGAAACAGAGTTCATGCTTATATTATTATTCATTGTATTATTTTTCATACGAACAACTGCTAGCCTGCTTTTGCCTCACCCTGGAGGTGCAACACACTAGATATTTAACCAGACTCTACTTTGAATTGCCATTTCACTATTTCGTGAGTGTACACTTCCTCTTCCAAGCCACATTTAAATTGGCATGTGCACTTGCAGCCCCACAGCACTTGGGCACAGCCTGACACACGGTGGCTCGTCGGCAGTGATGGCTCAATCCACGTCACACCCCGAACCTTCCTGGGAGGCCTCTGGACAGGCAAGATACACTCATGCGTTCTTTTGGCCAAACCTTTATCTCTTTACCTGTAGTTTTTCGAGGAGGTCCATGTTTTGTCTTTTCAGCTGGCTGTTGGCCCTCTCCAGCTTCTCCATAGGCTCACTGTACTCACAGGCATTGGAAGATTCCTGAAGTTCATCCTGCAGCACATGATATTCTACCTCATAGGCATGTAGCTGCTTAGAAATATCCATCTCAAATACCTGCCGTGAAAATACCACAGGTTAGTCTAGTCTCAGGTAGGTGTACAAAGAGGCAGTCTGTGTATCGGGTGTATTTCAGATTTCCAAATCCTTAGTGATGAGCCACAGACATGGAAAGGAAAAGTAACAAGTGTGACTATGGACGGAAGGACAAATAGGTTATTGGCACACGATGGAACATTCTCACAATGGGACAAGACACCACCATAAGTTAACGTTCAAAGGTAGTTTGTAACCAATGTATTCACAGTCTAATAACTATCTCCCCAAAGGTAGCAACCAGATAAACCACATTAGTTACTGAGTAAGTCCCATGTGCTGATTAGTAAGCAAAATTGCATCGGGTATCTCTATAATGATGAGGCCCCAAACTCCTCATTTGTCAGTGGGGCAGGTCTTATCCTAAACATTTTGATTCATTTGCTAATCCACATGAGCCTCTGAGGAGACACCTACATGTTCCACCACACAGAGAATCCTCGAAATTGCACACCCCGAGCTGTGGGGTGTAATGGGGGCTGCCTCTGCTCTCCCGTATTGCCACCAAATAGGAAGCCAGGTTACTGAGCAGTCAGAGTAGGTAACCCTCACTTGGGAGGGGAGGGGAGGCAGTGATTGTCATGCAAACAACGGTGTCTACTCTGAATACAGTTGACAATCACAGAGTAGGCAGAGAAGGTAAGAAAGGAAAAGACTTTCCTTCAAATTAACTTAAAAGAAAAAATAACAATCGAAGCTTCGATGAAGAAAAGGAACCTAAAGATTGGGTTACTGAAATCAAACTGAGCCTTACCATATATTGTACCTATTTTATTTTTTAATTTATTTTTACTGTATTTTTCCTTCCTGTTTGTCCCACTTACACCCCCTGCCCCCAGCAATCACCACACTGCTGTCCATGCCCAAGAGTCCTTTTCCCCTCCTGCTCCAACCCTCCACTCACAAACTGCCCCCCACCCAGAGCTGCCAGCCTGCTCACTCAGTCTCTATTTTGCTTGTGAGTTCCCACAAAGACTCTGACTTACTCTACTATAATTAGACATACTCAAATCTTAGAATTTAAATGAGATTTCTAGACAACCTTGTTATACCTCCCGAACATGTATCACTTTTTCATACTCGTGTGTCTGGGCACAATGGACTATTACACCATCATTGAAATGATGGTATGGATCTATATGTATTGGCATAAACATGTCTAATACTTTACAAATTTTAATTAAAAAATCAGGTTACACAATAGCATGTATGGTATGATTTCACTTACGTGAAAATATATCCATATTTCTAAGTGTGCACAAGCAAAGAGAGATAAGTAAAAGGAGGGTGAGAAGTTTTTAAATCTCAAGATGTCAAAGGTGAAGGGAATGAGAAGTACAAATCAGTGGTTATAAAATAGTCACTGGGACGTCAAGGACAACTATAGCAAATATAGTCAATCATGTTGTCACAACTGTCATGGCTCCAGGTGGGCACTACACTTATCGGGGGAACCACTTGCTAAGTCACAGAAATGTCTCCCCACTATGGTGCACACCTGAAACTGATTCTTCTGCACAAGAGTAAAGGTCAACCACAATTGAAAAACGTACAAAATTTAATCTCGAGGTGTCTTTATTTCCTTCGCTGTGCTTTTCTGCATCATTTGCATTGTTTACAGTGACCATAAATAAAGCTTATCAAAGTCTGCCTCATATCAACAGTTCTTTCCATGGTTGATCAACTCTAATTGTTCGAAAAGTCTTCCTAAATCAAGTCCAAATCTACCTGCCTATAAATTCTATCCATTAATCCTGATATTAATCTCTAAAACAGGTAATCCCTTCATTATTTTGAAATCAGATAACGCCACTCTCTAAAATCACAATCTCTGACTGCATGCCAGTCCAAAATGATATTTCTGAAGAATAAATACATAAAAGTGTGGGAAAAGCTACAGTTTCCAGCTTACCGAGCATTAGAGCAAGAAAAAAACTGTTCATAGATATTTACAGAATAATCTGCTTGTGATCTAGATTCCTTATAGCAGAAAGAAAATGTTACATGTAATAATATAATGAGTTCATGTTCTCACGTGAACTCCAGTACACAAAAACTGTCACCCTAATTGGCCACCTTTGCCCCATAAACAACATGGGAAAGTAACGGGATCACGATTGCTGTTCCCACTTTGTAGGGAAGGAAGGTGAGCCTAAGGGAGGTCATAACTCACCCAAGGTCACATCGCTAGTAGGTGGCAGGGCATCAGAACAAGATCTCAAACCCCTTTGTCCTGCTCTAAATTCAGCCTTTCAACTGCCATCCAAGTGCTTCTAGGAAAGGGCGACCTTCATGAATGCTCATATCGGATGCCAGCCTTATCTACAAGTATAGTCCTAAGCCTTTTCCTGCCATCTGAGCACCATCAACAACTACCACTTGCCTGGACCTGTGAAAAGCAGGCACTAGACCAGACCCATGCTCTGCCCTCATCCATTTTTTGAGACCCTGGGGGGCAGACCTGGCTTCTCTGAACTTCCCTACACTTCAGTTCCTGCCAGCTTCCGTTGGGTGTGGCCCATGGAAGGTGCCAGCGGGAGGCCAGAGGGGCAGGAGGAAAAGGTCGATGTTTCTTCCTTGCTCCTTGTCTGCCCGCCCCCCCAACAACCTGCAGAGATCCCTCCCCCATCGTTCCTGCACTCACTGGGCCAGTGACCCAAGACCCACCTCCCCTGCCCTCTCAGCACTGTGGGTAGGTATGAACACCCTCCCTCTGTTACTAGGTCCTGGGCACGTAGACATGATTTTTGGTTCCCTTCTCACTGCACACAACTCTGTAAATGTACCTTCATTCGAATTATTAAGGGCAGGCTCTGTTTCCTGCAAGGGACCCTGGTTGCTACACATCTCCTGATTTCAGCCTCACAAAACCCCGCGATCGGTATTGCCGCATTCTGGAGGGGAGAATACCAGGCTTCAGAAGAGCAGGTGTGCCGGCCAAACAACCAGTAAAAGCTGGAAGATGCTGTACTGTCTAATTGCAAAGCCTCTGCTCTCGCCACAAGTACTCCTCCAATTTTTAATCAGAATTGAAACTAGTAGAAATAATAAGTGGGCCTCATTTCCATTAGGTCTTCTAACTCTGTCAGTTCTACCTCCAGTCTCACCATCGGTATAAATTGGAAGATTCCTGGAAATTCATTATGTAGCTGTGAACCACTTTCCCTGTACACAGCCACATAGAAAACGTTACAATATAGAAACTTCACAACAGTCTCATCTCTAAGTAAGATACATCTGATCATAAAGAAAAAATAACCTGTCAAGCAGACCTACATCTTTACGCTGAAACATTCAATATATAAGTATATATTAATACATAATATATAAACTGTTATATAACCTTACATCTTATTACTATCATATAAATCATACCTGGGTGATAATTTTTTCCATTTCAGATGCATTCATATCAGGCAGTGTGCTTTTAAGAAATTCGACGATGTTTTCAAAGTTTTCACATTCCATTATAAGTGTCTCTCGGCTGCTCAGTAGGCTGAGTGCACCCTTAAATATAACTTCAGTTCCCTGAAGAAAAATAATATCTAAAAAAAGAGATATAATTTTTGTGATGAAAATTATGCATCCACTATTGTACACAGCGTGTTCTTGGTGCTAATCACTTTTGTGTGTATATTTTTATTGTGGTGGTTGTTTTTCATTATTGCAGCGGAGCCATCAAATATTTTGCAAAAAAATAAAAACTGGTCAAAATCACCTAGATTTCAAAACGAAAAAAAAAAAAAGACTGAAACAAACAGATGTTCATTCTTCTTACTAGAAGGTTATCATTAAAATATCACCCTTAAATATTTAGCTCTATAAAAAACACATTAAAGTATCCAGGTATCCAGTTACACTATGAATTCAGCAACTGTTGTTTCCAGAGCACAAAACTAAAATCCAAAGTCCTGTACATGAATAGAGCGAATGATCTGTTTGATCTTTGTAACACGCGTCTGTGGCACGAAGTTTTGGCACAGAACTGAGAAAGGAAAGAAATAGCCACAGGAAGTCATAGCTGTAAAATAAACTTAGCAACAGGCAAACAAACATAAGGGTTTAAAAAATGAGATTGCTATCTTAATCAGCCATGTTGGGAAAAATCACGTATTTCCTTTAGGTATCTTATAATTTATAAACTAGACACACTTATTTATGGCAGTGGTTGTGTCAGTAGAGGTGACGTCGAAGTAGCACACAAATCAGAGAAATTGAATTAGAAGAACATACAGAAAGCACAGCATCAACAGCATTCTGTTCCCTCTCGAGTCTTTAAAAAGAGGGACCTGGGAAACAATTCCTTGGATCATGGTCACTCCTCTTACCCATGCATCATTCTCCTTCCTGAGGGTCTCTATCCTTCACTAAACTCAGAGGGAAGGACCGAGCAGCTAGGGCAGGGCCGACAGCACGGCTTATGCATGTTCTCACAGCAAAAACAGAGTTCCTTCCTGAATTCCGATACCAAGCTTCTGAGGGTAAGTCAAACAGATGCCCTGAAACATCGGAACATCATTATACATAAAATCTACAGAAGCCCTGTTACTAAGAACCCACTCTCTAGAAAAAGCTTCGCTGGAGAAAAGCAATCATGTGCATTCGATAAAGAAGAGAGATTGAACGAACGTTTAATTCCGTGCATCTTGAATTTATTCTTTTGCTTCACTCCGTCTACGGATTGCATTGCTGCTAATGGAGTGTTTCACTTTTCAAACTGCAGCCCCGGTAAGAAAGACAATGAACATGTAACCTGGTATTGGCGTCCACGTTACCCAAATACCTGAAAAACTGAAGTTTCCTCCAACAACACTTTCCCTTACTATTTGCAAAATCTCTCTGATATCTCACAGTATTCTATTCATTTCATTTTTTTCTAACGCGGGTTATAACCTACAACTGGGCCAACACCATTTGGCAAAAGCGCCGAGCCAACAAAAGCACAGTCATCGGCGCTGACTGCTTGCACCATGGACACTGGATAGACGAGCAGAACACACACGCCGGGGGAGCCCCTCTGAGGCCATCGATCCCCTAAACAACATTAGGACAAACTTTTATTGAGGAGCTGTTGAATAAAAAAATTTTGCTTTTTAAATAACGAACTTAAGACAAATCTAACAAACGACCTGGGGAAAGGCTGAAGGGCCCCCAAAGGCAGCCTATCACGGCACACACGCTGTTTCTTCCTGGCGCCCAGCACTGGGGTGGAGCTGGACAGGGACCTGCCAACTTGTCCAGGCCCTACCCCTGTGCTCAGGGCTTTTCACTGAGCCTCCGGATCGGAGGGACTGGCACCACCACTATAATGACTGGCAGGGGAGGGGGGTCACTTAAGCAACAGATTTCTGTTACCTTGTTAACGACAAAAAGTCAGATTAAGGGGCCATTGGAAATAACATTGACATAGATAGGTACTTCCATTGATCCTGACAAGAGAACATGTTTCCTGCGTTTTGCATCTAGGTTGAAAGGTCAGTGGGGAAGGGGAAAGAAAAACAAATAAAAAACAAACAGAAGTAAAATGATATGTATGACAATTTGGAAAATTAAACAGGGTATGTTCTTAGTTTGGATTTTTTGGGGTGATCAAACCATTTTATTGGAGGTTGAAGGGCTGGAAGGACGAGACCCAATGTGCTCAGCCCAGCTGGGATCTCCTGAGTTTGGATTTTTTTTAAGTCTACTTTGATCTTTAGGTATAAACCAAAGTGAGTGTTCCAATATCACTTCTTCAAATACAGGAGCCAATTCTTCTTCTTTCCCTTGCAATATCAATTGTATTTCAGACCAATGTGGTTCTCAATTACTCTCAGAATAGACCAGGCACATTTATTAAATTCCACTAGCAATTTGCTGTTTTGTATAACACATGATAGAACAATTGACTGGAAGTATGTTCCTTGGGATAAATAACGCTGTTCCATTTGATCACAGGCGTCTCTTACCAAAAACTCTGGCTACAAAGCCCAGCGGGAACTGAGAGGCAAACAGTGTGAGGAACCAGGGGGCGGCATAGAGACTGGGGCTGATGTCGTTCTCCTCCAGGTGGTTGTAGAGGGTTCTGTGGTAGTCATGGAGGAGTCTGGACAGCTGGTACATTTGAATCTGAGGTGAATGTGGAGAAGAGAGTGAAATATTATGCATTTGTCCAAGGGTGCATAAAATACACAGACTTCACTTTATTACTCTAGTATTTAACGACAAAAATCACATGTGTTCAGTAAATAACAGCAGCATTATTTTATTTTTATGGTTATGTTAAAGTTGACGTTAGAGTCCAAGTTCACTTAGGTCATAAAAGCAAGTCACCGAAAGGCCATCTAAGACTATTGAGCAAGTTTTGCTAGAATGTGTGTTTTTGTTTTTGTTTTTCTTTTAATTACTTTATTGTTGTTCAATTACATTTCCCACCCCCCACTCCCACCCCCCCTCGACCCCAGCCTATGTTTTTGTGTTAACATGTATATGGAAATGGTCATTTTTCCACATGCAGCAAGGTATCGCTTTTGGAAGTTAATCCGAACTTTCCTGGTTCAGGATGTTTACAGAAGGCCCATTCTAATTTCAGACCAATCCCAGAACAGCCTCCATGCTAACGAATGTCCCACATTCAGTTCACAAGTAAAGTCTAATGCTATTCGCTGGGCTCAGCATCTGATTTTTGATGCAGCTCGGGCGTAGAGCCACCAGGCCGTCTGCAGTGTGAGGACACTGACCGGCTTGGAATGTCACAGAGCCAGAAGTCTGAGATGTAGTTTCTAGAGGTCAAGGTATTCCAGCAGCTTAGTTTGCAGGACTAAAAGGATTAAAGCAAAAGGTGCCATCTGAATGTTTCTAGCATTAAAAGAAGAAGTTATTTCACATGGCTACTGAGTTGATTACTGGCATTTCAAAACAAAATTTTAAGAGAGTATATAGCAACTTTTAAACTCATGTCTGAGATAGCTAAAGGTGAAGCAGTAGCAAATAACAAATTTGTGAGCTGGGCTTTCATTTCTATTTTTACCCATGCAGTAAGAGATTAAGTAGTGGTTCCTTGATGAGTTATGTCAGCTTGACATTTTGGTGTGAAATGCTTACAATATCTTATAAAATCCACCAGAACTTCTTCCACTAGACATTACCATCAAAATATCACACTTAAATAGTTAGCTCTATAAAAATACATGAAAATACCCAGCTACATGGTGAATTCAGCCACTGTTATTTCCAGAGCACAAAATTAAAATTCAAAGTACTGTATAAAAATAGGGCAAATTATTTGTTCGATCTTTATCTATAACACATATCTGTGAAAACTAAGGTGTGACAGCAAACTGTAAGAGGAAAGAAGGAGCCACAGCAAGTCACAGCTATGAAATAAGGAGCTCAGCTACAGGCAAACATAGGGTTTAAAAAATGAGATCATTTCCTTAATAAGGCATATTGAAAAAATGTTTCCCTGGGGCCATTTTCAATTTATAAACTACACATAGGGAGTTATGTCAATAGAAGTTATAAAAAGTACTTTGGTAGCGCAAACATCAGAGAAATCTAATTTGAAGAATAAAGAAAACAGCACAGCCTCAAAAGCATTCTGTGCTTGTTCAGTTATGATCATAATTCAGAACCAATACTTCAATGTTTAATTTTTTTAAAGGACCTTACCTTTTTCCTACATTCTGAACTAGAGGTGGAAAACATTCCATCAGGACATATTTACATTAAATTTCTTTTGAGAAGGAAAATAAAAACACAATTCACTGCTCTTTTAAAGGAAGCTTTAATAATAAAATGCCATTTTCTAAGAATAAATAATTCTTTCATTCTACCTTACAGGTAATGTGGCAAATCTTCAGATGGCAGAGGGGAGATGCAGGGACAGATGAGAAGGGCAGGGGATGAGATGGTGGCATAAAGTAGGGATCAAAGACTTCACATAAAAATCTAATGCTTTTACACTTAACAGAGTAAGCAGCAGACACACAAAAAGAAGGTAAAGGAGACGGAGCCTCTAATGTCTAAGCTCACACTCTGCAGATAATCAGAAACCCTATCAAGTGATCCCAAGCCCACTGTTGCTTCCACTTTTGAAATTCATATTCATTGGATAAAAACACCTCTTTCTCTAGAAAGTGGAAAAGTGCTGTATCTCACTCTGCAAAGCAAAACAGATCTGCTCTCTGAGAATAAGGTCCCCTATCATGTGGCCTATAGGAGTGCTACCACCAAAGATTTTAAAACATCTTAATTTTCTTTTTTTTTTAGATATATAATCTTTATTATATTTTTCCCATTACCACTTACTCCCCTTATACCCCCCTCTCCCCAGTAATCACCACACTGTTGTCCACGTCCATGAGTCCTTTTTCCTTTTTGCTCAGTCCCTCCACCCCCTAAACCTCCTGCCCACCACTAGCTGTCACTTGCTCTCCATCTATGAGTCTGTCTCTATTTTGGTTGTTAGTTCAGTTTGTTCATTAGATTCCACATATGAGTGAAATCATAGGGCATTAGTCTTTCTCTGACTAGCTTATTTCACTTAGCATAATGTCCTCCAGGTCCATCCATATTGTTGCAAAAGGTAAAACTTTCTTTTTTTACAGCCAAATAGAATTCCATTGTATAAATGTCCCATAGTTGTAAAACATCTTCATTTTCATAAGTATAGATATAGTTCTTGGTAATAGCAAGTCATATTAAATTAATGTACAAGTATAAATCCAATTGATATAAATTTTTAATGTCAAATTGATGAGATATTTTTAAATTTTAAAAAATCACTGCATTTTTAAAGTGACAGTTCTATCTATCTTTCTATTTATTGACCAAAATCAACTATTCACAGATCCTCTCCATTCTTTGAAATTCTAATGATAGCTACCAAACTGGTATTCCTGGAAATCAGAGCTATTTAATTCCCTACAAGGGCACCAGAACTTCCTGTCCAATATGAGATGCAGGTAAATTGGATAGAGATAGAGTGAAAAATAAAATCTTCCATAGTCATTACTATCTCTCTTGTGGGATGTTTACAGAGCTATGAAGAGTCATGAGCTAGGAATCAAATCGATGTGTCTGGTTTATGTACCTGGTGAACACACTTCGTGTGAACTTACACCGAAAACTGAACACTGCGACAAAGCCCCATCTCCCTTGCAAAAATTTCATCTTCGTGAAGAAACATGGAGCACTCCTTCCCCACTCAGCCTCCCAAGAAAATCCCATTTACTGTAATATTCATAAAGAAACAGCAGTCTTTTTGGCCTGTAGATTGGTAACTAAAACATGAAATGAGAAAACTGATCACTGGGAACAAGGAAAAAGAGTATACTTTAAAAGCATTTTTAAATATTTCACTTCTTATATAAAGCATAAAAGTATGACTAACTGGGTATCATGCCTACTTCCCTTCAAAGCAGGAGAACCCTGACATTCCTCTCTTTAAAGTCTTCCTTTTATATTTTTACTACTAAAAGCTTTAAATTGAAAGGCAGTGGTTCTTTGGGATATCATACCTATATATAAAATTTAAACTTCTTGTTAGAAACCTCTACACTAAGGAAAGTGAAGTTTAAATTAGAGAGGAGATATGGGTAAACAGGGAGTTTGAAATTGGTCGAAGAGAGCAGTAGTGGTGAATACCCTACTTAACCGAAAAATCTTACCAGTGCTCCTTCAGAGTGTGCTAAGAAAAGCAGGATGAAACCGTACCACCCACTTTGAACACTTTTAATGTGTAAGGACCTATTTGACCTTGAGATAAAAGAGGGAAGACATAGTCAGCTCAAGAAGTCCATGACACAGATATCTGCCATTTATGCACCCTGAGTAAATAAAAGAATATAAACACATATCTTCAGATTTTAAGCAAAAGATCTATGATTTTTTGCAAATGACTGGTTGAGGACAAGTGAATAAAGATGACTTGACTCATTCCCTGTAACGTGTAGTCTTAGGGGATAGAGACGTGAGTACCCATGACCTTTTTCGAATTGCTTATTTATTCATTTCAGGAACTTATGGCAAAGATATTTTGCACTTGGATGTCATAGACTCAGAAGTTTAGCAAAACCGCAAGTTCCGGGGACTGAAACGTGCTCTACATTTACCTAAGTTCCAAGACAACGGGCCCAAATTTCTTTGAATCCACTGCAATTTAGAAGAGGGCTGCGCTAAGATTTCTGGTGACAACTTCACACCTTCCTCAGGAACATCTTTAGCCTCACCTGTAGCGACATCATGTCGGGTCTGTACTGCTTGCGGAAGCCCAGGTCATACATGAGGAATTTCAGCATTTCGAAGGCTTGCTCTTCACTCATGTGCAAAAGCAGGACTCCCGCCACAAAGCTGATGCCCTGACAGTAACCCACTTCTTTGTCCAGCAATGAGTAGGCTTTCAAGAGGTTGAAGAGTGACAGCTGCCCTGCACCAAGCTGTGCTGAAAAGTAGGGGTGAGTGGGAAATGTCCTCCCTGCGGAGGAGAAGAAATATTTGTGAGATGTCCCATGCCTTGGAGACCAGAGCAAATTGCAGTTCAGTGGTTTCTTTTCAAACCAGTGAGAGCTGCTTGCAGACCCATGGAACTAAGTCTGTCTGTCTGTCTGTCTGTCTGTCTGTCTCTCCCTCCCAAGTCCCAAGTCTCACCTGCCAGATCACCACCATACCTCCACATATAAGATCAAAGTAAATGTTCTATGCTAACCAGAACTTCTATCCTGGAAGAAAAATCTACAAACAAATCGAGGGTATGGCCAGAAGAGATCTCGAGAGAATAAAATACAGAATTTCTTCTGACTATAAATCAAGGCAAATTCTAAGGTCTACCCGCGAAGTGAAACAAGAATTCTATAAGAGGTATCATATTATTTAAAAAGAAATTTTAACTGTACTTGAACAACAATTAAAAAAATGTGAAAAAAAGAAAAAACGAAATCTTAGTAGTCCTAAGCAGGTTTCTCCTTGCTTCTCTTATAATATGTATGACACTGGAGGAACTGTGGGTTTTTTATTTGTTTGTTTGTTTTATATTTAGTCTATCATTCAGGAAATACTTATTTTTCAAACACTCTTTGCTCTTTCTTAAACCACCTCCATGAGCCATGTAGACCTCTTTTTGTTTTCAATATATCCCACAAGAACAAGGAAAGTAAAGGGTCAAAGTGATTTCAAAAACAGTCCCTTTTTCCCAGCTGGTGTGGCTCAGTGCATTGAGTGCCAGCCCGCGAATCAAACGGTCACTGGTTCGATTCCCAGTCAGGGCACATGCCTGGGTTGCGGGCCAGGTCCCCAGTAGGAGGAGCACAAGAGGTGACCACACATTGATGTTTTCTCTCCCTCTCTTTCTCCCTTCCTTTCCCTCTCTCTAAAAATAAATAAATAAAATCTTTTTAAAAATTCCCCTCTAAAATCCACCTTTGGGTATAAAATTACCATAAAGACATATCAGCAAGCAATACAATCAGTCCTGAACCACTGAAAAGCTGTCAGTAAACAGTGGCACAGGCCCGCCTCCCAGCTACGCTGCGCACGCGGGTCCAGGCCTTCCTCATGCCAGGAAAATGAGGGAGTGTTAGCTTCCTTGTGAAATGACCACTGAAGTCAGTTAAAACTTGTTTAAGAGTACCAGATTTTTTAATGTTTTCCAGCATATATGCTTAAAAGTGATTTTCTCCCCCAGGAAATGATAAGATTAATTCTGCAGAGCAAGTAAGGAAAAGATAAAAGAAAATAACAGGAACATGCTGAGGAAACGCAGATGGCTGCAAAGCAGAGTCAAATAAGCACTTTTAAAAATTATTTTACTTTCTCAGTTAAAATTTTTGCTAAAAAAATCCTATAAATAAATTATATAAATAAGTCCCTGCAATCTGATCTCATCATCTCCTTCTCTTCATTAGGATAGCTTGACTAGCCCTAAATGTATCATCCCAATTTCCAGTCTCAGCATCAGTTTCTGGTCAGAGAGCCACAGATCTGCGGCGATACACAGGGATGCTTGATTCCAAGTCTTCATTTCAGAGACAGGATTGAGACTCGGAAGCAGAGTAACTTGCCTAAAGCCAGGACAAAAACTGAAGTTTTTAGTTTCTTTGTAAAATTCTCCTTTTTAATTCTTTTTTTGCCTATTTTTTAATTTTTTAATTGTTGTTCTGTTACAGTTGTCCCAAGTTTCCCCCCTTTACCCTCCTCTACCCTGCCCATCCCCCAGAAGCCACAGCCCCTGCCCACACTGTTGTCCAGGTCCATGAGTCATCCACACATGTTCTATGACCAGTCCCTTCCCCCTCTTTCTCCTTTTTTATTCTGTTGAGCTCAGAAATATTAACCTATTTGGGACCCTCTGCCAACAAAAACTGTCATCTAAAAGGAACAGAGAAGTCAAAACTAGGTTTTTGGCCAGTAATTTAAAAAAAAAAAAAAAGGAACACTTCACGAATTTGTGTGTCAGCCTTGCGCTGGGGCCAAGCTAACTCCTCCATATTGTTCCACTGTTAGGACCTGAGCTGCCTAAGTGAGCACCTGGCCAGTCCTTTCTAGATGCCCTCATACCAGGGCATACATCTTATATAAGGTAACCCCTTGTTTTCGCAAATGGGCTCAAGTAACATTATCTGTCTCCTTTAAGCAAATCAATTTTCGGGATATAGATGAAATAGGCAAATGTAAGTGTGCAAAATTTAATCCAATCATTTTGATATTGTAAAATAATAAAATACACATTATGTTAATTTAGAGAAAAACTAAATACAATATAATTTTTAAATCACACTGTCTTTACTTTCTTGAGTTTATCTGAAATTCAGCATTTACAAAGACAGCTCTGTGATGCTGTCACTGGGGAAGTTCTCCCCGAGGTCACAATCGTCCGCTCATACAGCATCGCAACAGGTGATTTTCTGTCGTCTTGTGGGGATGTATGCATCATTTATTTCCACAACATAATGACTTACTACACTTTTCTAAAGTTATATTCAAAGGATTGTTTTCAGCAATATGTCTAGGTATACTTGGTAGACCTTTGCTTAAAAAAATTAGTAGCCCTTTTAAAGTATTCTAACCTATTTCAAAATCAGTGTTGATTGAGATAACTGTCTACCACAAATAAAGTCAGTTATTCAGAACACAGGAACTGAGAGCATCTGATAACATGGCCTTTATAATATTAACATGTAAGGTAACTCCCTTTTCACAGGGCAAGTTTGGGGACAAAAACTGCATTCCATACTCAGGCATTTATGGTATCTTCAACCAGACAGAAAGCCAGCTTGCCCTCAAAAAAGAACTAAGTCAGTACATAGGCCAACAGATCCTCTTTCTCAACACCAAAAACAAACAACTCAACAAACAAACCTATTGTTCCCTTTTGTGAACAATAATCAACGGGACAGACATACCTAAATCCACGAGAATAGCATGCTGCTGGGCCGTGAGCTGCTTCAGAAGCTCTTTATAGGAGATGTCAGGAGGCTGCTGCTTATTAGGCAACCTGTGCCTTAGACGATACTGTAATGCTAAGAACTGCCAGATTTCTCCTCGTCGACTTTTGGGCACACCTACGATCAAAGATTAAAAAAGCCAGGTCTTGAACTCTGGAGTGAAGTTGCTAAACCATAGCTGGTGAACTAGGAAATGCCTGAAAACAGGCTGCTGCAGTGTGCCATATGCCCCCCGCCCGGTCGCGCAGCCCGATGCCCCGACAGCACTTGCTGACAAGTTTAATCCTGTAGCTGCTGGTTGTCTTGCAAAAGAAGACCCTCAAGTAACAATGATAACAATGGCGACACTAACAACATGGGTCAGCACTGAGTGAGCGCCCCATGCAATATTTACTGAAGGTTCCTCACTACTAAGCACGGTAAATGTGCTCGGAAAACAACCCGATGAGAGGGGTCATTGCTTTTACCCCCACTTTATAGATGAGGCTGCTCAGGCTGAGGAGAAAGAGGCGAAATAACTTGCTCAAATTCACACAGCTAGCAAGTGGCGGTTTAGAATTTAGAACTCCAGAAATCTGGTTTGAGGCCAAGTCCTGAAACCCTGAAGTGTATTATACACTTCCTCTGATCACCTTTGTTTGGTTGGAAGCTAGTAACAAATGCCAATCTTCACGTTATGACTTCTAAATATTTGTCGTAAACAAGTAACTCTGTAAAAGAGAGTTAAATACCATTCCTGGGGGATCACAGAAGAGTGAAATAATAAAAATGAGAGATCCAATATGAAAGTACAACTGGAGTGCTACAAAACAGTCTTCGGTGTTTAAGAAGAAAATGTCTAGCCTATAGAATGAAGCATTAGCTGCATTATGCTTGAAAACCAAAGGGCACAACACAAGCCATTCAAAGCATGCCAAAACCGTGCTTTGTACGCTAAAGACTCGGAAGCAAGCACTGCGAGGGGCAGGACTCAATTCTCCGCAGAGCGGCTCACTTTCTCTCGCCAACTTTTTTCAGTTCAGACAGACTAGATCTGTAGTGAGTCCCCGAGTTCCAGCTGGTTAAGGGAAGGTTTAATGGCAATAAAATGTTTTGGACTACAAGGCCACAGTTTGCATAAACTAAAAGTGTCACTGTCCAGAAGGTATAACTCAGCTCTCTGAAAGGGTTTGTAAGGCCTTCCACACCTCCAAACCACCTTTTTCAGCTCAATTACCTTCCACTCCCCACTGTGCAGGAAGGATAAGAGCCTTAAGGTTACGTTCACAGCCCCAGTTTCTCACTGTTGCCTTCGGGAAATCCGAGCTCCCCTGCTTGAATGCCTAGTGTATTTCTGTTTGTCTTTTATGGAGGAGACGGAATGCCATTCTTCTGCTGAAGGTCTTCCTGAAATTTCTAGGAGTAATCACACCCTGCCCACATACTATTTGGCTCCTGCTCTGCTTATCACACTGCCTTAATGGATCAGAGTTAACTCTACACTGTGTGTTTGTCTATTTCCCCTACTTCAATGGTAAGCTCCTTGAGAACAGTGAGCATGCTTCCATCTTTGTATGATGAAATCCAAGAATACACCTTGCTATTTAAACATCTGTTGAATGAATGAATGATCTCATGTAAAATGTCCTTTTTAGAGGATAATTTCCCTTAGCTTATTAAATGAGTCACTGATACTGGGGGTAGACTGTTTTATTATCCACCCAGTAACAGTTTTACAAAAGGCTATTCACTTCAGTTAAACAAATATTTATTGAGCAGTGAGTATAGAGCATGGCACCGAGGGTACTTCATCAATAAGAGATGAATAAATCAATTCTCAGTAAAATTACACTCATTCATTCATTCGTTCATTCACCCAACCATTCATCCACTCAGCAAATAACTTGTGCAAGACACTGTTTTAGATGCTAGGCATACTGTGGTGGTGTAAGAAAAATATTAAACAAATATACACATGAACACAAAATGACAAATTATGATAACCACAATTAAAGGGAAAGAATCATAAGAAAGAACAATAAAACAAAACTAATTCCTTTTGGTGTAGGAAGAGGGACAGGCACACGATTTGTGAGCAAAGAGGATTCTCCAGACTGGGAGTGTGGGCAGCAATCACTTCAGAAGGAGCAATGTGGGGATGCCCTGGGGTGGGGGAGGGAGGTGCAGGGAGCAGTGAGAAGGAGATGGGATGGAGAGAAAGGGAGATGGGAAAGGGGAGAAGGCAGCATGGGAAGGAAGGAGTGTAGGGAAGCTGCAGGCTTCCATGCAGGAAATAGCCTGGGGCACACAGGATGCACAGTCACTCTGGGGCACATGCTACAAGGTAGCAAGAGGCAGAAGGTGAGATCAGAAAGGTGAAGGAGAGACTGTGGAGGTCCTTGGGCACAATGCTCAGAAGGTATAATTGTACCCTATTAGAAACGGGAAGATAAGCATCCCTAAAACATCTTTAAAAGTCATACATCTCACACACATTCTAGTAACCACTACTTTGTCTCCCAAATAAGGCATTCAGTGAAAATCTTCAGGATTTCCTTATCTTCAAGGAAAAACACCAATATATTAGGCTTGTAAATGTAGCATCTTACAAAATTAATCTTAATTTAAACTCAGGCAACAGTTTCACATATTACCATAAGCCTTTAAAACAAGATTCATTATCATGTTTCTTTGGGTACTTTTGGATTTTTACTTAACACCTAGTTTATACAGGTCGTGAAGAGTTTCAATATATGTAATCTGGGTCACAGAAATGCACCTAAAGTATTCACAGGTCAGTTTTAATTTTAAACTTAAAATGTTTAAATATCAGTCATTTTACACGACAGGGCAACAGTGCAATATAATGGTTAAATGAAAGTAATTCTTCCAAAATAAATATAGAAATAAACAGATGGAAGGAAAACTGATTGATTAATAAGAATATAATTTTGTATATATAAACACATACATGTAGGTGACTATACACACACATTTACATGTATGTAAATAAAGTCTTGTGACCACGTGATGGAAATGCGTCAAGTTTGTGAGTCTGAATCATTTTTATGGCTGTGATCACAGATCTGCGCCCATGAATCCACTCCTTCCCTGGCAAACAACAACACAGCAGAAGGAGGGACAACACAGCTGGTTGAAGGAGGCAGGGGAGTCTGCAGAAAAGGGGTTTGCTATCTCCTCAGGCATAGCCTCTCCATTAGCACCCCTTCTTACCGACTGAGTCACTGACTGATGGCAGAAATAATTACTTTCCTTTTCTTACAGGTGAAGCACGAAGACAAAAGTAGGCCTGAGTTGCACAACCCAAAAACATCTCTGTAGCTTCTCTAAAAAAAGATTGAGATGTTCCAGAATACCTTCTTTAAGGGAAGCATAAATATCTTCCATATCACATCTGACTTTTCCTCTGCAGTTTAATAACTTCTTATCCCAGGTTATTAAGACCTCCTTCTGACATACACCAACTTCTTCATAGTCCAATTTAACTTTTCTGGTATGGAGTTCATCTCTGCTTGCTGGGAAAAACGAGAGAATTTATGTAAAACCAAGGTGTTTTTAAACCATAGTCTTTTTAACACTTTATTGCATTTGTAAAACCACAGCAAATGACTTTTTAGGGATCAACCACTAACATTTTCTCAAAAAGCAAACTTTCAAAAAACTGAGAATACATAAAAGGTTCTCACACTTTGAGCTATTTCATACTGAACATAAAAACAAACCACGTTTGCCGTGCTACAAATTTCAATTTTTTTTGATAAATGTGATCGCCTCAGACGTGACAGCTTGCATCATTTCAAACACCATTAAAGTGTTAGTATGTTATATTTGACATAAATGAGGAAACAATGCCTCATGCTAACCTTGACTCCAAAATGCCTGACATATTTTTATAACTATTTCCAGACTTGGCAACCGTGCCCTTAACAATACTGAGCTATGCATTCCTGTGTTCAGTTTTCATATTCTGACAGAGGAAAGGGCATGTTACTGAAGTTATCACTCCTTCCATCCTTTAAATAGTGCATAACTCTCTCTCATTGGATGGTCTGAAATAAAAGCCCAAGACTCATGAAAAGAGATGCCTATAAAAGCAACCGCTGTCTTGGCTTGGTCTTTATTTGATTTCAAAAGGAAGCAGGAGGAAAAACCGTGTCAGTGTACATTTTTCTCTTTCACTAGCACCGCGTGGAGCAGGAGTCTCTCAGAGTAAGTAATCCGTATTCGTCCAAGCCCACAGGACTCGGCCACCTTACCTTCTGCAACACAAATCTTTATCATGCATCCAAAGTCCTCGACAGCACAAAAACAATAGCAAAATGAGTATTACTCTTAGTTTGCTGGAAACCTTTGCAAAAGAATTTGAATACCTTAGAATGCTCCGCTATTCAAGCAGGGCTGTAAAAATTTCTACTTAAAAGTTCCAGACACAATCAAAAAATAAATGGCACTACAAAAATATACCTCCTGGATGCCACTAGATGGCTCTCTAACATAATTTAGCTTTGCTTCAATACTTGCTTCATAGTTCTCTCTGATAATCAAATAAAAGTTCATTAAAGTTAATAATAAATATAATCCTACATTTAACTTCACTAATGACTTTCTCACAATGAACAGAGCATAATATATCTGCAGATTTTCTTTTTGTCCAACCTCCTCAAGACCGTTTTTCACTTAAAATAATAATAAACAACAGAAAAAAACAAACAAAATACAACCAGAGACACTGAGGTTAAGAACAATCTAACAATAGCCAGAGGGGAGGGGGGAGGGGATGGGGGGGAAGGGTTTTCAGGAAACACTATAAAGGACACATGGACATAACCAAGGGGGAGGGTGGGAGCAAGGGAGGGAGGTGGGATTGGCTGGGGTAGGGGGGGAGAGGTGGGGGGAAAATGCAGACAACTGTAAATGAACAACAATAAAGTAATTAAAAATGTAAAAAATAAATAAAATAATAATAAAGACCTGGCCGGTAGCTCAGTTGGTTGGAGTATCATCTCATACACCAAAAGGTTGCAAGTTTGATCCCCAGTCAGGGCTCATACCTAGATTGTGGGTTCAATCCCCAGTCAGGGCACGTATGGGATGCAACAGATGGATGTTTCTCACATCAGTGTTTCTGTCTCACAGCAATGTCTGTCTGTCTCTCCCCCTCTACCAACAACCTCTCTAAGATCAATACATATATCCTCGAGTGAAGGTTAAATAAATAAATAAATAAATAAATAAATAAAAAGCACCTTCCGTGTGCCAGCTGCAGGCCCTGAGGATAAACTGCTAAGCAAGAGCAGTTAACCTCTGCCTTCAACTGGCTAACTAGGCAAGAATATAGCACCATAAAGAAATGATTACCCATTGGCTAGACCTGGAATAAGCGAAATTATTTTTGTCTTTGTTACATAAGTACAGAAACAAATATAAAACTGATGACAGTTTCTACAATATATTCTAAATGTCACCTCCTTTCTTATTTTGTCCATTTATATAGTATAACTGACCTTAAAATACACACAGTCATTTGCATTAAAACATCCCATTTCTCTATATTAACACACAAACTGTGGTATACTGGGAAAAGCCCAAGAACCATGAGAAGTAAACCTGGGTGTTACTACCTGTCTGCCCGTCTGTCACTGTGTGAAGGCAGGTTAATTCCTTACCCTTCCCAAGCCAATCACCGACTCAGCTGCAGAATGAGGAATGGAGACTGATGATCTGTAGGGCCATTTCCAATTCAAATAGTCTGTGATGCTAAAACCATCCTTTGAAATTTAATGTAAGATTCTACTTGTACCTACTCCCAAATGTTAATGAAATATAATTTCATGCTTTAAATGTTTTAAAGGAATGATAGTCATCCTTTTTACGGCCTTTCTTTCTGTCTATGAGTTAGTTCAAGAGGTAACCAATTGCTTAAAAATATACAGGGTGGGGCAAAAGTGGGTTTACAGTTGTGAGTATGTGAAACACAAAGTTTATTCCTGTGTTATTATTCCCTAATATTGCATTATTTCACATACAAAGAACTGAATCTGCTTTTGCCCCACCCTGTAAATTGAACTCCTTTCAAAAATCTATGGATGTTCAAGTGGGCATTTGCTATGTCAACAGCAACTAATTGCATTTTTATTTAAAAGAAAACATTTATGTCCTAGGAATATGAAAAATTATAGTACTTCTTATTCTGCTACAAAAATAACAATAAAATAAATGGTGCACTTGCAAACTAAATATTGTTGAAATTAAAAATTGAACTGAATAACAGGTATAGTAAGAGGAATCTTAAGACAGATAGTGAACACAGAAATGTTAATGTCTATATTTACAAAAAGCTTTTTGGAAGACAGCACAATAACAGCAACTCAGAGACAAACTCACACAGTTTCTAAGACTCTGAAAAGTCAAAGGGCCCACTTAAGCTAAACCTTTCATTTTACAAATGCCAAAGACAAGGCCCTTTTAGGTTAAGTGACTTGCTGAAGATAAAGGCATTACTACATTTTGGCACTCACTGCGCATCTCCTTGTGTATGGGTCTATCAGTGCTGGGGTAAATAA
>VMDR010009655.1:0-11489 GCA_007922815.1 Macrotus californicus
GGTCTGGAAGCAGTGAAAGGTCAAGTACCTAGAAATCCCACTGAGGTTGGAGACGATGTGATCAGAGACACAGAAGTTGTTTGGAAAAGTGTTATATCAGTGCGCGATATCATTGATCAACCAAGGCCTCATTGATCAACCAAGGGCGTTGTTGGTTTCCAGTCAGGCTTGTCAGAGGGACTCTGCTAGGCCACGGGGGCATGGTGTCAAGTACTTCTATGATCCCAGTGGGGCCCTTAGGTTTGGGGTGTTCTCAGATGGCTCCAGGGCGGCCCTTAGCAATGACTGAGGTTTTAAGCAGGTGGAATTCATTACTGAAACTGGAGCTTCTGCTAGCAGCGTGGTGTGAAGCGTCATTTAAAAAATTATATAAACTACTCTTTGTTGAGCTTTTACTATAATTTAAGCACTGTAATAAAGATATATTTTTTCTCTGCCCTCTCTGAGATATATATATATATTTTTTTTTTTTTCATGAAATCTCATGACAGTGTATTTTTTATCCTCACCTGAGGACATGCTTATTGATTTTACAGAGTGGGGAAGGGAGGGAGAGAGTGGGAGAGAAACATCAACATGAGAAACGTTGATCAGTTGCTTCTTGTATACACCCAGGCTGGGGACCAAACCTGCAACCCAGGCATGTGCCCTGGCTGGGAAGAACCCACAACCTTTCGGTTCATGGGACAGCACTCCAACCAACTGAACCACACTGGCCAGGGCTCATGACAGTATTTTTAAAAGCATTTTTATTTTTTTTTTATATTTTTAAGATGTTATTTGTTTATTTTTAGAGGAGGAGGAAGGGAGAAAGAGGGAGACAAACATCAATGTGTGGTTTCCTCTTGCGTGCCCCCCACCGGGTACCCTGCCTGCAATACAGGCATGTGCCCTGACTGGGAATTGAACCGGCGACCCTTTGGTTCACAGGCCAGCACTCAATCCACTGAGCTGCACCAGCCAGGGCTATTATCATTTTGTTAATAGATGAGGAATCTGAAGCTTGGGGAGGTTACATAATTTTCCCTAGGTCACATAGCTCTTAAGTGTCACAGCTGGGAGTCAAATTCATTTCTGACCACAAAGCCTGTGCTCTTTGGTGGCAACCACACTTCCCTCTAATAAACGAATCTTATTTTCCAATGACACCTGTTATAAAATTATAGATGTATTCCCAGCTAAAAAGAATCATACACAGGGCCCTGGCTGGTGTGGCTCAATGGATTGAATGCTGGCCTGCAAATCAAAGGGTCACCGGTTTGATTCCCAGTCAGGGCACATGCCTGGGTTGCGGGCCAGGTCCCCAGTAGGGGACACATGAGAGGCAACCACACATTGATGTTTCTCTCCCTCTCTTTCTCCCTCTAAAAATAAATAAAATCTTCAAAAAAAGTTTTGTTTTAAAAAGACTCATACACAGAATTGTGAGCTTCTGGTGAGTAAGGAGTTAACTGAGTAGGTTGAAAGAGCTACTTGGGTGTAGTATGACTCCCCAGAATAAATTGCTCCAACAGAAAGATTGGAGGAGAGAGTGGTGAATTTAAGACAGGGGTGTCAAACTCATTTTTACCAGGGGCCACAACAGCCTCGCAGTTGCCTTCGAAGGGCCAAAATAATTTTAGGACTGTAAATATAACTACTCCTTAACTGTTAAGGAGTTGAAATTACATCCAGCCCTTTGAAGGCAAGCGCGAGGCTGATGTGGCCCCCCGGTAAAAATGAGTTTGACACCCCTGATTTAAGAAATATGTCTTCATTCAGGCTGCCGTAACCAAGTACCATAGCCTGGGTGGTTAATAAACACAGAAATGTATTTCTGACAGTTCCGGTGGCTGAAAGTCCAAGATCAGGGCGCCCTCTGCCCGGTGGATTGCAGAGAGAGCAAGCCCTGTCCTGATGCCCATAAGGGCACCCATCCCATTCATGACCTCATCTAGTCCTGATTACCTCCCAAAGGCCTGTCTCCTAATCCCATCACACTGGGGGATAGGATTTCAACATAAGAGTTTTAGGGGGACACGGTCAGTCTATAACAAGGGACCGCATTTTGCCATGTATAATGTACAGTTTTGGGCCCAAATTTTTGAGGGAAAAATAGATGCACATTATATATGGGTAATACTAAGTCCGTATCTATATAAATGTTTTCCTTTTATTTATGCTTATGTGTTCACAGTGTAACTCTAGAAAGCAATAATGAAATCCATATGCAAAATACTACCCTGGCATACCATCATCGGTTTTGTTTCTAAATATAAATAAACAAGTAATTTAATGAAAAATTAAAATGAAAGATTTTTTCCCTGAAAGTTTGGGCCAAAATACTGGGTGCATATTATACACAGCAAAATGCGGTAATTACACAGGTAGGAGTGAAAAGTAATGTGGCCATGCTGCTCTTCTGGGTTCTTTGCGTTTAAGCAGCTCACTCCTTCCTCAGTGCCTCTGTCCTGTCTGATTCCCCTGCCTAGGGATGTTCTTTCTCTAGGTCTTTGAACATCTAGCTCCTTCTTGTCATTCCTGTCTCAGCTCAAATGTCACCACTCATGATAGAAAACCAATTCATTACCTTCAAAATTCAACAATAAAGGGAGAGAATCAGCCTTGGCTGGTGTGGCTTAGTGGATTGGGTGCCAGCTTGTGAACTACAAGGTCGCCGGTTCGATTCCCAGTCAGGGCACATGCCTGGGGGCATGGGAGAGGCAATCAATCGATATATCTCTCACATACTGATGTTTCTCTCCCTCTTTTCTCTCTCTCTGATAGTAAATAAATCAAATGTTTAAAGCATAAAAATAAAATAAAGGGAGAGAATGAAGCATTTATCCTGCCTTTCCTAGATGAACTAGGTAACAAAACAGTGCAATGAGAGACACGTCTTTTCACAAGCCTATTCCAATGAAGAAAAATAATAGTAAAATTAGAATATCACCATTCTGCAACCCTTGATGAACAGATATAGATAGTAAGTATTGACACAGGGGTGTCAAACTCATTTTCACCAGAGGCCACATCAGCTTCGGCTTGCCTTCAAAGGGCCAAGTGTAATTTCAACTCCATAACATTTATACAGTCCAAAATTACATTCAGCCCTTTGAAGGCAACCATGAGGCCGATATGGCCCCCGGTCATAGAAGCATTAACAGCTTCTAAGATGACAAAAAGAGAGACATCAAACATGTCTATCCTATAGGCATACAAAAGGGATGGAAGCCAAGTTTGATGTAGTCTCTGGATCCAGTTGCCAATTTACAGGAAATACAGAACTGTCCAATGCCTGTGCAATTAGCAAAATCCACAGTGAGAAACTGAGTTCTTTCACAAAAAAATCATCTCTCAGGGCCTTTCTTGACCATGCTCTCTTAAACCAGCACCTAGTATCCAAGTTACTATCACATTGCCCTATTTGATTTCACCATAGCCCATGTCAGCTGAGATTTCCCTACATAAAGAAGCAGTATAGCATTAACGATTAGGAGGACAAAGCTATAACATCAGGCTGCCCAGGGTCAAATCTTGACTCCTTCACAAGTCTTTCCACACAATTGCCAGTACCTACAACTGCCCAGCACATGTATAATATGTACTCAGTAAATATTTGTTGAGTGAGAGGTCTGAATTAGGGTGACAAGCAATAGATAAGAAAACTACATGTAAGATATTATTTAACAGGAGGAAAAATACCTTAGACTTGGTGATTTTTTTGTGATAGGGGAGGGGAGGGTATAAGACAACGACTCCAAAGTTTCAAGCTTAAGTAATGGATAGAAGACTAATGCTAGGGGACTATTTGGTAATGGAAAAAAATACAATAAAGATTAAATTAAAAAAAAATAAAAGCAATGAAAAAATGTCAAAAATGCTCACAAAACAGCCCTGGCTGGTGGGGCTCAGTGAATTGAGCGTGGGCTGTGAACCGAGGGGTCGCTGGTTCGATTCCTAGTCAGGGCACATGCCTGGGTTGTGGGCCAGGTCCCCAGTAGGGGGAGCACGAGAGGCAACCACACATTGATATTTCTCTTCCTCTCTCTCCTTCTCTTCTCCTCTCTCTAAAAATGAATAAGTAAAATCTTTAAAAAAATGTTCACGAAACAAAGAAGGCTAATGCTTTTAATAGAAATAGGAAGATGAGGAACTAGAACTAATAGTATTTGGATATTCTAAAACTTTATTTTAGATACAAGTTTGAAATGATGGCAAAACATGAGTGAAAATGCTAGCAGGCAGTTTATTATAAATGCAGAAGTGGAATTCATGAGAAAAGTCAGCACGGAAGATAGATTTGAGTATCGTGTGCATCAATGTGGCGCTTAAATATTCAACTTTCTGGTATGAGAGCTTCCTTCATCTTTACAAAACAAAAACTTGCTGAAGTAAATACACTGGAAAACAAAATATTTGAAGCCTTACATTTTTTTAAATAAAGATTTTATTTATTTATTTTTGGAGAGGGGAAAGAAGGAAGAAAGAGAGGGAAAGAAACATCAATGTGTAGTTGCCCGTCACACACCCCTTACTGGGGACCTGGCCCACAACCCAGGCATGTGCCCTGACCGGGAATCGAACTGGAGACTGTTTGGTTTGCAGGTCGGATGGAGTTCAGTCCACTGAGCCACACCAGCCAGGCCTTGAAGGCTTAAATTTATTCTTCAGAGGAAGTCACTGTTAGTAGTTTGGTGTGTATCCTTCAAACATTTTCTATGCATTTGCAAACATATATTAGCATACAACACGTGGAGACATAGTACAAGCCCGAGTGGAAACCTATATGCATATGGAGAAGTGTTTTTTATTTTTTGGCCAATCTAGAATCATTCTGTAATATCTTTCAGTAACTTGCCTAGTCTTTAAGCATATGACGTTATAGTCCTTGAAGATATTCCCATGTTAACATGTATAGATCTCAAAAAAATATGTGTAGATCTTTGACATTCTTTCTTTTGCTGCATAGTACTTTATCACATGGATATGCCATAATTTATTTAACTATTGCCCTACTGACAAATGCTTAGGTTGTTTGCAATTTTTTGTTATTACATATTATGCAGCAGTGAAAATCGTTGTACATGTATCTTTGAATATTTGTGCTCATATTTCTTGAGAATAGATTCGTAGAAGATTGCTGGAAAGAAGATATACACATTCTTTTTAGTAAAGATTTTTTTAAAATTTATTTTTACAGAGAGTAGAAGGGAGGGAGAAAGAGAGGGAGAGAAACATCAATGTGTGGTTGCCTCTCGTGAGCCCCTCACTGGGGACCCAGCCCGCAACCCAGGCATGTACCCTGACTGGGAATCGAACTGGTGACCCCTTGGTTCGCAGGCCAGTGCTCAGTCCACTGAGCCACACCAGCCAGGGCCATACACATTCTTAGGTATCTAAAATGTTAATAGATGCTGCTCTATTTTCCTCTATGAAGGGTCTTGCAATTTACTTGACCACCCAACAGCATATAGAGAAACCATTTTCCCCACGACCCTCATCGACACTTTCTGTTATCAATTAAAATTTTTTTTTACCAACCAGATGTTCAAATAATGGTATCTGATTTTTTTATTGTTGTTCAAGTACAGTTGTCTCCATTTTCCTGCCACCACTTTGCCCCACTGCACCCACCCCCACCTCCCACCCTCAGTCCTTCCTGGTATCTCATTTTTTAAAAAGACTTTATTAGAGAGAGGAGAAGGGAAGGAGAGATAGAGGGAGAGAAACATCCATGTGTGGTTGCCTCTCACGCACCCCCCACTGGGCACCTGGCCCACAACCCAGGCATGTGCCCTGACGGAATTGAACCAGCAACCCTTTGGTTCGCGGGCCAGTGCTCAATCCACTGAGCCACACCAGCCAGGGCTCATTTTTATTTTACATTTCTTCTGATTATAAGAGAGGGTGAGGATTTTTTACCAAGTATTCATGTACAGACTTTTAATTAAACTCTCTTCCACGAGTCATGCCCATTCTCTGCTGTATCTGGTGTCTCGGATCCTGGAGCTTTCCATAGTTTTACTGGTAAAATGGCCCCTTCTCAGCTGTGTCCTTCTCTGCACTAGACCAAACGTTCTTCCCAGATACTATTTCAGCTACCATTTCTCAAATGGCTTTCCTGCCTCTAGAGAACCCTTGGCACTTTTTGTCCCTTGGAGTTTGTATGTATTTTATGTATTATTTTAGTGTACCTTTACAGATGTCTCAGAAGGGAATTGAAATGTTACATTTGTCATATATGTAATTCCCATGTGTAACCACCTCTCTGTTCAGTTCCATTGATGTGTTTGTCTATTCTTGAAACATATCACAGCTTTCTATAATAATTTGGTACCTGGTAGATAAGTCTTCCCTTGTTTCCCTCTTTTAAAAGTTTCTTGGCGCTTTTTGCATATTCTTCCCGGTGAAATTCAGAACCAACTCGCTGTGTTTCCATCCTACCCCCCCCCCAATCCCAATGGGATTGTTATGGAAATGTAGTCACTTGAAATTTTTTAAATTATGAAACTTCTCCTTCAGGAACATTGTACATCTATCCATTTGTCATATCTTCATAGTTGTAGACTTCAGTAATATTTTTTAAAGATTTTCTTTATTTATTTTTATTTTTTTCTTCATCAGTTGTTGGGCTAATTTTTTAACATTTTATTTATTTATTTACTTATTTTTAGAGAGGGGAAGGGAAGGAGAAAGAGAGGGAGAGAAACATCAATGTGTGGTTGCCTCTCCCACGCCCCCTACTGGGGACCTGGCCCGCAACCCAGGCATGTGCTGGGACTGGGGATTGAACCAGCGACCTCTGGGTTCACAGGCTGGCCTCAATTCACTGAGCCATACCGGCCAGGGCGATGTTTTATAGTTTTATCCATGTAAGTGTTTTATCCATTTTTTGTTAGGTTTATTCTCATCTTTTTTTTTTTTTTTTTACTACTGTAAATGGGATCTTTTTTTCCTCCATTTGGATAATTGGGAATTTTTTTGTTTGTTTTTTTGAGAGAGCGAGAGAGAGAAACATTGATTTGTTCTACTTATTTGTACACTCGTTGGTTACTTCTTGTATGTGCCCTAAGCCAGGGATCGAACCCACAACCTTGGCATATCAGGATGACACTCTAACCAACCGAGCTACCTGGCCAGGGCCAGATATTATTTTTCTGTAGAGTTATTGATTTAGAACCTAAACTCTTCTAGGTGAAGAGATTAAGAAGTACAAATAGGTAGTTACAGAATAGCCAGGGGATGTACAGTATAGGAAATGGAGTAGCCAAAGAACTTACAAGCATGACCCAAGGACAAGAACAATGCTGTGAGGATTGCCTGAGGGAGTAGGGGGTGCTGGGTGGAGGGGGACAATGGGGGGAAATTGGGACTACTATAATGGCATAATCAATAAAATATAATAAAAAACACCTAATCTCTTATGTTTAATTTTAATCGTGTCTCAGTTGATTCTCTTACACCAGGGGTATCAAACTCATTTTCACAGGGGGCCACATCAGCCTTGTGGTTGCCTTCAAAGGGCCGAATGTAACTTTAGGACTGTGTACATGTAACTACTCCTTAACTAGGGGCAAGGAGCTTGGCGCTGCCACCTGGTAGAAACAAGGTGGAGGGCTGGATTCGGCCCGTGGGCCTGTGTTTGCCACCTGTGTTTTACATTATCTATATATCATATATAAAGAAGGACATTTTATGACTGTCACGAACATGTGTTCATGATACAGTCTTTACTATAAGTCAGTGGGAGACCTGCCCAGCTAGCTAGCTGCCTGCTGAGCAGCCCGGCACCAAGGAATAGTCAAGAGTTACGCACAGTAACTATGCTATTCACTGAGCTCTTATTGAATGCAGGGTCACTCAGAGTAGAACATCAACACACATTAATATCCTACTCACACTCCAATAATCTAAGAGAAATAACACACACACACACACACACACACACACACACAGAGCAATCAAGGGGGGATAATGAACCTGAGTCCCAGAGTCTCAGCCTGCAGGTCCGGGAGACAGCACGGTGGGCAAGGGAGAAGTCAGCATCTTGCAAGGAAGGATCTCTGCAGCCAGGTGGGCAGCAGGGCAGGCGAAGTCCCCAGTCCAGCAGGGCAGAGCCTCCGGCAGCCAATGCCCAGGGAGATCAGCGTGGCATGGGCAGCACTCTGGTGTGTGAGGCTTAGCTGTCTCAACAGTGGTCTGGCCCTGCCTCAGTTATACCTTGAGAGTGGTGGACTCCACCCTTCTGGGTCTTTTCGATAAATGTCTGGCACCCCTGATGGCAAGTGGGGAGTGTGCCCAGGAGCCTATCTATGGGTGGTCCTGCTCTGCAGACATGGCTGTTCTGGTCACATGTGCAGATATCTTAAGGGTGTCTCCTTGCCACCAGGCAAATATTTTTAACTAAAAATATATACACATGGTAAAAAAGTCAAGCAATATAAAAGATAAACAATGAAAATAAAATAAAATCTTAAAAAAAAAACCAAGGCCCTGGCTGGTATGGCTCAGTGGATGGAGTGCCGGCCTGTGAACCAAAGGGTTGCCAGTTTGATTCCCAGTCAGGGCACATGCCTGGGTTGTGGGCCAGGTCAGGTCCCCAGTAGGGAGCATGCAAGAGGCAACCACACATGGATGTTTCTCTCCCTCTCTCCCTCCCTTCCCCTCTCTCTAAAAATAAATAAATAAAATCTTTTTCAAAAAAGGTCAATAATGAAAGTTATATACTACTACTCCTATTCCCTAGTTCCCCTTCCAGAGACCATCACTACCATCAATTTCTTGTGTATCTTCTAGATGTATTCTACATAAATCATGCACATGCAGTTATAAATGGGTGTATACGTATGTGTGTGTGCACATGTGTTTGGATATCTCTATCTGGTCTGGTTTATTAACGAAAACAGAAGTTTCCCTTTTTCACTTAAAAATATGTCTATGTATCCATCTCTTTTTTTTTCACAAATGGTAGCAGGCTATTCACTTTGCTTTTTTCACTTAATATATCTTGGAGATTGTGTCATATGAATACATGTACGGCTGTCTTGCTCTTTCTTATGACTACATCATAATTTATTTTACCTGATCCAGGCAGTGCAGTTGTTTCCAATATCCTGTGATTATAGTCTCTTTGAACATACTTATTTGTGTACCTATGCCACTATAATTGTACGATAAATTCCTGGAAGTATGGTCCCTCGATTAAAGTATATTGTGGCTGATGTGATCCCCCACCCAGCATCCATTTTGTGGCTTCCCCATTTTTAGCAGTCACAAAGTTTGAAGGGGTGGAATTGACCAGCTTTTGGCAGGCGGTACCACCCTGTGTAACCCAATAAGGGTAAGTCCGTAGTCCATCCCCCCATGCCTCAGTGATTGGTTTAGGCCAGTGGTCCCCAACCTTTTGGGCACCAGGGACCAATTTCACAAAAGACAATTTTTCCACAAAGTGGTGGCGGGGGATAGTCTAGGGATGATTCAAGCGCATTACCTCCAAGCTCACCTCCTGCTGTGTGGCCAGGTTCCTAACAGACCCGGACAGATCCTGGTCTGTGGTCCTTGGGGTTGAGGACCCATGGTTTAGGCAACCCAGGCCTTAGTCAATCAGTGCATACCATTGTCCTTCCTGTCAAGGAGATTGTTTAGGAATGGGCCACAGACCCAGTTCAGATGAATGCAATGTTATAGGAAGTTTACTGAAGTATGTGGGAGAAGTTTGTTTGTTTTTGTTCTTTGCTCTTCTGAGAGAGAGAACAGAAGCCAGCCTTGTCTCTTCTTTGGACAGTGTGGTATCTGATGTAAAGGCTTCAACTGCTGCAGTGCTGTCGCTACCAAAACGGGGGTCAAATATACCTCGAAGCTCCACTGTGGAAAGCTCAACTGACAGATGGAAGGAAATTAGGCCTTTGGTGATGCTGTTGAGCCACAGAATCAAGCCAATGGCAAAGCCTGCTCATCCCCTGGAATCTGCAGTTGTGTGAACCAATAAATCCTCTTATTGTTTAAGTCTGCTGGAGTTGGGTTTTCTGTTGCTTGCCAATAAAAAAAGGTAGATTGACTTTAAAACTTTGTTTGCTTTCCAAAAGTTATACTCCTTTACAATCCAACAAAGTACGCGAGTGTCTTTCTACACACTTGCAAAAACAATACATTGTCAGACTTTCTGATATTGTCATTTTTATAGGAAAAGAGTGGTATTACATATATTTATTTATACATTTATATATGATACCACTCTGTTTTATATATGTGGTAACATATATAAAAATATATATATTTTTAGTCCTCACCAAAGGATATATTTATTGATTTTAGAGAGGGAGGGAGGGAAGGAAGGAGAGAAGAAGGGAGAGGGAGAGAGAGAGAGACATAGATCCTATTACGCCCCAGGTGGCAAACACAAGGCCTGTGGGCCAAATCCAGCCCTCCACCTTGTTTTATCCAGCCCAGCACCTTGTTTCTCCCCCGGCAGCAGCGCTGAGCTCCTTGCTCCTAGTTAAGGGGTAGTTATATTTATACAGTCCTAAAATTACATTCGGCTCTTTGAAAGCAACTGCAAGGCTGATGTGTCCCTCAGTGAAAATGAGTTCGACACCCCTGTATGCGAACTTAGGTATGTGCCTTGACTGGGAATCGGACCCGTGACCTTTCAGTGCAGGAGACTAGCTCCAACCAAGGAAGCCATTGGTGATTAACTCAATATCCAGCCCCTCTCTTCCACAGAGGTCAAGGGATGGGGCTAAAAGTTCTAATCCTCTAATCACACAGTTGGTTCCTCTGGCTACCTCCCCCCACTGCCAAGGCTATTCAGAAGCCCCTAGCCACAGGTCATCTGGTTTATTTCTCGTTCAAGTCTTCTGTTTCTGAATTGACCTGATTGTGCTATCCACTCTTGAAAGTGGATTATTGAAGGCCCCAACTTGTAAAACTATCTATTCCTCCCTTCAATGCTGTTAATTTTTGCTTCATATATTTTAGGACCCTGTTGCTAGGCTAACGTATGTTATACATTCTTGCTGGATCAACTCTTTTGTCAATATGTGATGTCCTTTTGTTGTTCCTTGTAACCTTTTTTGATTTAAAGCCCATTTTTTTCTGATAATATAAGCAACTCAGCACTATTTTTGGTTACTTTTATGTTTAAGAATTTTCGTGAGCTTATTTGAGCCAAACTGCTACATATGCTTGGGAGCCAGTCTCAAAGACTCCTTGTTTTGGTTACTATTTGCATGGGATTAGTTACCTTCAACCTCTTGTGTCTTTATGTTTAAAATGACTTTCTTGTGGACAGCATTTGTAAACCTTTTATTGTGGAAATTTCCAACCATAGGCAGAGGAGAGAGAATAGTCTAATGAAGCTCCAGGTACCAATCACCCAGTTCAATAACAACACCATTTTGTGACTGTTTTGTCTAGTCCTCTCACCTAGTAAGGTTTTGCTGGAGTATTTTAAAGCGTATCCTAGGCATCATACCATTTCACTTAAATATTTTGGCTCCTATCTTTAA
>VMDR010009655.1:11589-32955 GCA_007922815.1 Macrotus californicus
TACTGTTGGGCATTTTAACTTTTGAAGCTATTATAGATGTCTGTTCTAAATACTTCTCTTCTGTTTTTTTTTTTTTGTTTGTTTGTTTTTTTGTTTTTGGCTCCTCTACTTCCTCCTACCTGCGTCCTTGAGGCCCAATGATGAGCTCTTCTCTCTTTTTCTCTAACTAACTTGCTTTCAGATAACTAATTCACATTATTGTTTCAACTACCACCTTTTCTGATGACTCTAAAATCTTCATCTCTAGCCCAGGCCTCTCACCCAAACTCCAGTTCTCTATTTCCAACTGCCTACAGGACACTTCTGCATGAAAGCCCCATCAGAAACTCAAACTAAACTATCTAACGTTGAAATTATCCTCCCCCACCAAATAACTCTCATATCATCACCTGATAATGGCAACTTCATTCTCCCCATTCTTTTTTTTTTTTTAAGATTTTATTTATTTACTTTTTAGAGAGAAGGGAAGAGAGGGAGAAAGAGAAGGAGAGAAACATCCATGTGTGGTTGCCTCTCTCATGGCCCCCACTGGGGACCTGGCCCACAACCCAGGGGTGTGCCCTGACTAGAAATCGAACCAGTGACCCTTCGGTTCATAGGCCAGCACTCAGTCCACTGAGCCGCACCAGCCAGGGCTGGAAGTCTTAACCAATACAGTGAAATGAGGAACCAAAGTAAGAAGTATAAATATTGGCAAGGTAAAGACAAAAGTTTCATTATTTCTAGTTGATATGAAATTCCAAGGAATCAACTTACAATTATTAAACAAAAACCAAATGTTTACCCCTGGCTGGTACGGCTCAGTGGATTGAACGCTGGCCTGCAAACCAAAGGGTCGCAGGTTCGATCCACAGTCTCAGGCACATGCCTGGGTTGTGGGCAGGGTCCCCAGTGGGGGGTGCAGAAAAGACAACCACACGTTGATGTTTCTCTCCCTCTCTTTCTTTCTCCCTTCCTTTCTCAAAAAATAAATAAAAAAAATCTTTTTAAAAAGGAATATAGGCAATAATCTCTTACATAGGAGAGGACCAGAAAAGCACTAAGCATAAAAGAAAAATCTGATTGGACATCATCAAAATTAAAAACTTCTGCTTCCTCATTTAAGAAAATGAAAGGCAAGCCACAGAGTGGGAGAAAATATTCACAATATAGGTGTCTAACAAAGGACTCCTATACAGAACCTATAAAGAACTTTTAGAACTCAAGGTAAGGAAACAATCACAAAATAGGCTAAAGATTTGAACAAGCACTTCACAAAGAAAGATATATGAATGGCCACTAAGTAAATGAAAAGCTGCTCAAATCATTAAGCATGCAGATAAAAGCCACCATGAAATACAAGTATATATACTCACTAGAATTGCTAAAATTAAAAAACTGACAGACTAAGTGATGGTGGAGATGTGGAGCCACTGGGCCTCTCGTGCATTAGAGTATAAAATGGAACAACCACTTTGGTGTACTATTTAGTAGTTTCTTATAATGTTAAATATACAAAGTTAAAAACAAAACAGAAAAGAAAAAGAAATATACAAAGTTAAACATACACTTACACAAAGACCCAAAAATTCCGCTCCTAGATATTCCTCAAGAGAAATGATAACATATATCTACAAAATGTCTTATATACAATATTCATAGCAGGTTTAACTGGAAACAAAGTGCTATAGATCCGGTGCAATTGAACCCTACTAAGTAATAAAGAGGAAGGAGCTACTGTGATGTCCATCAACCTGAATAAACCTCAGAAATGCCCTGACTGGTGTGGCTCAGTGGGTTGGGACTCATGCAGCAAAGCCAAAGGTCATGGGTTCGATTCCCAGTCAGGGCACGTGCCTGGGTTGTGGGGTTGGGTCCTAGTTGGGAGAACATGTGAGAGGCAACCAATCAATGTTCTCATATCGATATTTGTCTTCCTCTCTTCCTCCCTTCCTTCCCCTCTCTCTAATAAGTAGATAAATAAGTGCAAATTCATTAAAAAGTAAAAATAAATCAATCTCAGAAATGTTATGCTGAGCAAAAGGCATGGACACAAAAGAGTACATGCTGTGTGATTCTATTTATATGAAATTCTAGAAAGGCATAATTAATCTTTAGCGTGGTGTTAGGGATTGACCGCAAAGCGGTACAAGGGAACCTTTGGGGCTGATGGAAATACGTGTCTTGATTGTGGCAGTCATTACATAGGTGCATCCATTTGTCAAAAGCCATCAAACTATAAACCGAAAATGAGCTTTTCAGATGTCATAAGTTTCACTGAAACAGAAAAAAGCCAATTCTGCCATAACAAGGGATGAAGTACTGGTACATGCCACTTCAGGGAGGGCATTCAAAAACATCATGCTAAGTGGGGAAAAAAAAGCCAGATGCAAAAAACACAATAGGTATATTGTGCGACCCCGTTGCTGTGAAATGGTCAGGAAAAACAACTTCATAGAGACAATAAGTAGCTTAGTGGTTGCCTGGGGTTTAGGCACAGGGGCTGGCAGGCGCTGGCTGCACCTGGGCCTGAGGGGCTTTTCTTAGGTGATGCAAATGTCCTCACATTGGCTTGTGAAGATAGCAGCACAACATTGTAAAGTGACTAAAAGTCATTTCATTGCTCACTTAAAATGAGTGAACTTGTTATGTAAATTATATCTTGCTAAAGCTGCTTTTAAAAAGATCGTTGACCATATGGTCCAACTATGTGCTCCTTGGTATTTACCCAAAGGAGTGGGTAAAGTTTAGGTTCACACAAAAGCCTGCATTTGAATATTTATAGTGCTTTATGCACCCAACTGGCCCAGCTTGCAGGCAACCAAGATGTTCTTCAGTAGGTGAACTGATAAACTGTAGGACATCCATACAATGGTATATTAGCGCTAAAAAGAAATGAGATAGTAAGCCAGGAAAGACAGGGAGACACCTCAAATGCGTGTTACTAAGTGAATGAAGTAAATCTGAAAAGGCTACATATTTTTTATGATTCCAACTGTATGACATTGTAGAAAAGGTAAAACTGTGGAGATAATACAAAGATCAGGAGTTGCCAGGGATTAGAGGGCAGACGGGGATGAATAGGCAGAGCACAGAGGTTTTTTAGGGCAGTGAAACTATTCTGTATGCTATAATAGTGGATACATGTTATTCTGTATTTGGCAAAATTTCGAGAATGTACACACCAGAGTGAGCCCTAACATAAACTGTGGATTTTGGGTGATGGCGATGTGTCAATGGAGGTTCATCAGCTCTAACAAATGTGCTGCTCTGGTGAACATTGACCATGGGGGCGGTTATACATGGGAGGGGGTTAGGGAATACATGGGAATTTTCTGTATTTTCAATCCAATTTTGCCGTGAACCTAAAACTGTTCTGAAAATAAACTCTTTAAAAAAAAAAGAAATGAAATATCAAGCCGTGAGAAGACATGGATGAACCTCAAATGCATCTCACTAAATGAGAGAAGTGAATCTGCAAAAGCAATACATATTGTGTGATTTCACCTACATAAGATTCTGAAAAGGCAAAACTAACGACACAGTAAAAAGATCAGTGGTTACCAGGAGTCAGGGGGGAGGGAGGGATGAATAGTCAGACCACGGAGGGTTTTTAAAGCAGTGAAACTATTCTGTAGGCCATTCTAGTGGTGAATGCATTTGTTAGAACTCAGCACATACAACACTAACAGCAAACCCTAATGGAGACTTTGGATTATAACACTGTGTCAATTTAGGTTCATCAGTTGTAACAAATATGGGGCTCTGGTGATATGGGCTGCTGAGATAGAGGGGGAGGCTGTGAGTGTGGGTGTGGGGGGACAGGAAGTATGTGGGAATTCTCTGTATTTTCTGCTGAATTTTGCTGTGAACCTAAAACTAATCTAAAAAACAGTCTATTAAAGGTAACTGTCTAAACAAAAATAGCAACAATGTACTGCAAGATAAAAGTAAAATGCCTAACAATAGAACAAAGACCAGGAAGACAGAAATGGAAGTATATTAATATGAGATTCTTTAACAAAATTTGTTTTATCGATTGATTTTTTTAATAAAGAGAGAGAGAGAGACCTGACTGGTGTGGCTCAGTGGATTGAGTGCTGGCCTGCAAACTGAAAGGTCATTGGTTCAATTCCCAGTCTGGGCACATGCCTGGGTTGCGGGCCAGGTTCCCAGTTGTGGGGGGGCATATGAGAGGTAAACCACACATTGATGTTTCTCTCCCCCTCATTCTCCCTGCCTTCCCCTCTCTGTAAAGGCAAATAAATAAAATTTAACAAAAATTAAGAGAGAAAGAGAGAGAGAGACATCGATTTGTTGTTCCACTCATTTATGTACTCATTGGTTGCTTCCTGTATGTGCCCTGACTGGCAAGTGGAAACCCTGGTATGGGGATGATGCTTTAACTGAATGAGCTGCCCAGCCAGGGCAACATAAGATTCTTATATTCTTCGTGAAGTGGTATCATAACACTTGAAGGTAGACTGTGAGAAGTTATGGGTGTACAAAATACACCTTGAAGCAACCACTAAAACAACAGGATGAAGAGAGACAGCTAATAAGTCAACAAAGGAGATACAAATAATATTGATTAATCCAAAAGAAGGCCAAAAAAAGAGAAGAAACAAGAGACAGGACAAATAGAAAACAAATAGCAAGGTGACAGACTCAAACCTAACCATATCGTGTTAAATGTAGATGGTCTAAACACCTCAATTACAGGGTAGGGACAATCAGATTGGGTCAAAAAGCAAGATGCAACCTTGTGCTGCCTACGGGAAAGGCTCTTTACACAAAGATAAAAACAGGTTAAAACTCTGCTTAAAAAAGTTGTATCATGATAACACTAGTCTTTTAAGCTCAACGGGCTGTCTCAGTATCAGTCAAAGCAGATTTCAGAGCAAAGATCACACCAGTAAATAAAGAAGGTAATATCATGATAAAAAGTCAGTTAATGAAGAGGACATATCAGTTGTAAGTGTTTGTGCACCTAATACAAGAACTTCAAAATACAGCAAGGAAAACTGAAAAACTACAAGGAGAAATAGACAAATCCACCATGTTTGTCAGAGATTTCAATACCTTTCTCTCAATAACTATTAGAACAAGTGGGCATAAAATGGGTAAGGATATAGAAGTGAACACCACTATCAACCAAATTGACCTGATTTACGTCTATCGAATATTCCACCCAGTCATAGGAAAATCTACATTCTTTTCAAGTTCACATGAGATATTTGCCAAGATAGACCATATTCTAGGCCACAAAACAAATCTCAATGAATTCAAAAGGGTTCAAGTCCTACAAAAATAGATATATTCTCTGAAAACCATGGAATGAAATTATAGCTCAAGAACAGAAAGATCTCTGGAAAATCCTCAAATACTAGAAAACTGAATAATCCAGTTCTAAGATAACTCACGGGTGAAAGAAGAAATGAAAAGGGTAATTAGAAAATATTTTGAATGGAATGAAAATGAAAGCACAACAAATAATGTATGGCATTCTGCTAAAGCAGTAGTTTGGGGGTAATTTTTAAGCACTACGCAGCTCTGTTAGATCAGCAGAAAGGTCTCAATGACTTAGGCTTTCACTTCAGCAAAATGAGGAACAGATCAAACGAAGTTTCAGAAGGAAACTAATGAAGATCAAAGTGAAAATCATTGAAATAGGAAAAGAGAAAAATGAACAATCCTAAATTCTTGAACGCTAATGTTCACTGCAGCGGTATTCATAATAGTCAAAAATTAGAAACGAGAGAAATGTCCACCAATAGATGAATGGCAGCTACAAAAGTCAAATTCATGGAGGCAGAAAGCAGATTAAAGATTGGTTTCCAGAGACAATGGGAAGGAGGGAATGTGGAGTTACTGCTTAATGGGTGTAGCATTTGTTTTGGGGGTGATGAAAAGGTTTTAGAAATAGACATTGGTGATGGTTCCACAATATTGTGGATGTATTTAATGCCACTGAATTATACAATTAAAAAAGGTTAAAATGGCCAACTTTCTCATATATATGTACCATAGTTAAAAAAAAATAGGATACCAAAGCCATCGAATTGTACAACTTAAATGGGGAATTGTTTAGTACGTGAATTTATATCTCAATAAAGCTATTCTTAAAAGTGCATGCTGTATGATTCCATTTATATAAAACTGTAGAAAATGTCAACTAATATATGGCGACAGAGAGCAACCCTAATTAGCTAATTTATGTCCTTTTCTTTGATCGCTTCCATCTTTTTTAACACTTTCTCAGTTCCCTAACTGGCTGTTTATGTTAATACTGGTCCTGAGGAAAAACAGGGGTCTTGGGGAGGAAGGGGTGGCCTCACTTTGCTAAAGGAACGGTGAGGCTGAGGGACACTCGAATCCGGGACCTGGTCCTGGGGTCAGGATCTAAGCCATCCTCGATTACCGGGAGGCGTGGTTTAGGATCCCGTGACGCCAGAAAAGGAGGCTGGTCCCAGGACTGCACTTCCCAGGAGGTCTCCGGGCGCAGAGAGCAGACTGCGTCCGACGACGGGGTGGGACTCAGGTCGCTGCCCGGATGTGGAGCTGAGCCCGCCGCTCCAGCCGATCGCAGTGAAAGACGCCGGGAGGCTCTGCCGGTGGCAGTTCAAGCGCGCGGGACGACGACCGCTTTGCCGGGTATGTGACCCCTTCCCCTAGGCAGTGCCCACGTTCCCTCTTTTGTCGAGTGTCCCCATCCCTGGGACCTTAGTCTCTGAGCCACCCCTTGGGTGGAATGGATCTGAGGGTGGCATGAGCTGTATGTGGAGCGGGGGAGAGCGAGCCAGCTCTGTGAATCCAGTGTGGGGCACCTCTCTGGCCCAGGCTCAAGAGTCCAGCTGGAGTCCCACAAGAACCCACCACCCTTGTTAGAGGAGGGTGTGAGGGACGTGCCCAGCGGGCTCCTCGTGGCTATTGATGGATCGCTGAGATTGCTTCTGTGGTGAAGTTGCCGGGCGCAGGATAGTCCCCTTGGCTCCCACTTCAGGAGCATTCACACTGCTTCTTCCTTCACCTCCAGCCCTCTGAAACCTTCCTTGACTGCACCTGAACTAAGGAAATTAGTCTTCAGTGTGAGAACCCACCCTCCCCCACCCACCCAATTTAGTGGATAACTAAGTTGCAGAAAGTAGTAAATAAAAACGGGGCTCTTCTGCTGAATTGGTTTTGGTTTCAGAAAGCGTGATTTAAGTGAACTAGACTGAGACTTGCTGAAAGGGTGAGACTTGGAGAACGAGGTAGAAACAGTAGTACTTTGCGCTGCATTCGTGTTTTCACTGTTATTGGATCTTTTATATTGTATTCAACCTAGGAGAAAAGGGACTCCTGTGCAGACTGTACAAGTGAAGAAGGATGCTTTATCACACGAGATAGGAATATTTAGAAAAAGCTATGATTCCGAGGTTAATAAAAAATGACTAAGAAAGAAGGAAGCCTTCTGGGGTGCGGGTGTTCGCAGCTCCATGCCTCTCCCAGTTTCTAATCCTAGAGGCACCCTGAAGATCTCTAAGCTACTCTGATATCTGCTTACTGCTACTGTGAGATTAAAACTAAGAAAAGATGGGTACAAGTACTTCACACCAGCGGTCCCCAACCTTTTTGGCACCCTGGACCGGTTTTCTGGAAGATGGTGGGGGGTGGGTGGCGGCAGAGGGGGGATGAGGATAGGAGGCTCCAAGGGTGGGGGGTGTCCGGAGGCGGAGCTCGAGTGAGCTTAACTCCCCAGCTGTGGATGGGGGGAAGGGGGAACAGGAGGCAGAGCTCAGGTGAGCTTCGCCGGCTCCACCGAAATAGGGGGGCGGGAGGCGGGGCTCAAGTGAGCTTCACTCCCCCGCTGTGGATGGGCGGGAGGAGCGAACAGCAGGCGGAGCTCAGGTGAGCTTCGCACCCTCGCTCGCTGTGGATGGGGGACGCAGGAGGCGCAGCTCCAGGAGCTTTGATTGCCGCCCGGTTCCTAACTGGCCGCGGCAGTCTGCAGCCCGGGCATGGGGGACCCCTGCTTTACACAATGCCTGTAGAATGCTCTCAAGTTTTAGTTTCCCTTTACTTCCCAATAACAACTTCCCCCCGCCCCCCCACCCCAGCCATGCATTACTGTGCACTATTACTTGCCTCCTGCCTTCAGCACAAGAACGTTAAGCTTCTAGCATTCTTTTTCTTTGTAACTTTTTTTTTTTTTTTTTTTTGAGTCCGTCCTAGCAGTTCATTGCCCATAGTGGTACCTGGGACAGTGTGGATAGTGGTGGTGATGGGGAGGGGACAGCATTGCGTTGGATGCTGGAACTTAGGTAAACAAGCCTTTCTCAAATAGATGACAAACAGAATATTGGCCTTGCTCTTCTAACTCCTAGCCTTTTCTCTCAGAGCTCCCAAGTCTTTAAGAGAGTATTATTTTTCTTTTAATATTTTAACCATTTTATATGTACTATACAGTAGTGTTAACTATATTCACATTGTTGTGCAACAAATCTAGAATTTTTCATCTTGCAAAACTGAAACTCTAGCCCTTTTTGGTGTAGCTCAGTGGATTGAGTGGCGGCCTGCCAACCAAAGGGTCTCTGGTGTGTGGTTCCATTCTTGGTGGCAACACATTCCAGGGTTGTGGAGTGTGCGGGAGGCAACTGATAAGTGTTTCTCACGCTCAACAATATTTCTCTCTTTACCCTGGCCTTCCCCTCTCTCTCTGAAAATAAATAAATAAAACATTTAAAAGCCCTGAAACTCTGTACCCATTAAACAGCTCTCCTGTTTCTCCCTTCCGCTGTCCCTGGCCACCACCATTCATTCTACTTTATGTTTCAATAAGTTTCACTCTTCTGGATACCTCACATAATTGTAATCATGCACTATTTGGCTTTTTGGTAACTGGTTTATTTCACTTAGTATCACTAAGTCCTCAAGGTTCATCCATGGTGCACCATATGAAAAGATTTCCATCTTATTTTTTTTAAGAATATTTTATTTATTTACTCTTTAGAGAAAGTGGAAGGGAGGGAGAGAAACGACGGTGTGCAAGAGGGACGTAGATCAGTTGCCTCTCGCACGCCCCCTACTGGGGACCTGGCCCACAATCCAAGCATGTGCCCTGACTAGGAATTGAAGTGGCGACCTTTTAGTTCACAGGCCCGCACTCAATCCACTGAGCCACACCAGCCAGGGTCCATCTTCTTTTTATAAATATATATGTATATATATTTATGTCCCACATTTTCTTTATCCATTCATCTACCGATAGACATTTACGGTGACATTTAGGCTGCTTCCACTTTTCCACTTCTTGGCTCTATTAATGAAGCAATGAACGTGAGTGTGCAAATAGGTCTTCAAGATCCTGTTTTCAACTATTTTGGATACATTTTTATTTTTGATTTTACTTATTCTTAGGCAGAAAAACATCATTGTGAGAGAGAAACTGATCCGTAGCCTCTCACACACCCCCAACCAGGGATGAAACCCACAGTTTGTTGCCTGACCGGGAACCGAACTGGTGGCCCTTCACTTGTGGAATGATGCCCAACCCACTGAGTCACACCGGTCAGGACTAGATATATTTTTAGTATTATTATAAAACTTTTTAACTACGGAGAATTTTAAACATGCACCAGCAGATAAAAGAGTATAATGAACATGTGGGCTGAATAAATGGGTCAGTTGTACAAAACAGCCTTCGAAAGTACCTGGGACTTTTGTTGATTCCCCCCTCACCCCCGCCTTTCATAGACAGTTGGGTATGGGTGAGCATATTTGCAGTTTTGTTTCAGGCCCCAGGTGTTCTAGTTGCACTTCATCACCTAGGCCCGCAGCCGTCAGTGTAACTGGAGTGCCTAGCTGCAGACCATATATATTAGGAGTATTTGGAGATAATAAATGAGTAGAAGTGAGTGTAGGTGCCTTTTCCTACTTATAGAGAAGAGAAGCTGAGTTTGGCGTGCAAAGTGGTCTTTCTGCCCAAGAATTTCGCTCTGGTTCAGCAGCCCCCTCAAATACAATACTGTCCTCAAAAGCAGTCACTTGGAGCAGAGATGTTTGACACTAGATGATACCTAGAGGAGGCTGGGAAGATGAGAAATACAAGCAGTGATTGCTATAAAATTTAGAGGACAAAGAAATGAATCCACACTGGGAAAGTTAAGGAACGTGGTAGTGACTTTGCCCTGTTTCCACTGACCTTGTATGTTTGATCCTTAAGCCTGTTCCTAGGTAGAAAAAGACAGAGCTGACGGTTAGCGAATACCCTGGGATGGTTGCCTGCTAGTCCTGAGTTACCCTCTGGACTTCGAGCCGTGGGACCTGTGCTACCAAAGGCGCCTGGGTGAAAGGCTTCCCTGTTCAGAACTGGCTGCGTGGGAAGATAGCTACCCCTAGTGGGTCTGTGCGAAGCATCCTCAGATCGCCAACTTTACCGAGACCCAAAATGACTGTTCTGTTTTGGTTTTGCCTATGATATGGGCCTAATAGAGAACTTTATTAATAAGACAACAGGGTAGGGGATGTGTCTATTTCCCTAAATTCCCAAGGTGAGAAGCTAATTCCCAATTTTTTTCTATGATGACATAATAAGACAATGTATCCCCTTTCCTCCACGTTCTGACATGTGAAGAGCTGTATACTATACGGATTGAGTCTGAAATGAGGGCAGTAGTTAAGAAGCTAAAGAAATTGGAGTGCTCTGGGGCACTGACAAGGTAGGGCATTGCCAGGGTATTGATATGGGTGTTTGAACATGGGAGCTCATAGTAAACATGTTTCTTGGGCCCTGGCCAATGTGGCTCAGTGGTTGAGTGCTGGCCTGGGAAACAAAGGGTCGCGGCTCGGTTCCCTGTCTAGGGCACATGCCTGGGTTGCTGGCCAGGTCAGGACCCCAGTAGGGGGTGCACAAGAGGCAACCACACATTGATGTTTCTCTCCCTCTCTCCTTCCCTTCCCCTCTCTAAAAGATAAATAATTAAAATCTTTAAACTTGGAGATCATCTATGCCAGGGGTCCCCAACCCTCGGGGCTACAGACCAGTATCAGTCTAGTCCATGACCCATTAAGAATTGGGCCATACAGCAGGAGGTGAGCAGTGAGCTGGCGTTACTGCCTGAGCCTCGCCTCCTGTCTTCCTGCCTCCTCGCCCCACCCCGGCCCTGGAAAAATCCAAACCAGTCCCTGGCTGGGGACCACATGCCATGCCATTAACTGCCAAGTACTTCATGCATGAAGAAATGGACAAAGAGTATGGTGCTCTTGTGACCTGTACTTTTACTCAAAGAAGATGGGAAGGGATGAGGCCCCTGGCTTGTCTAGCGTTGTAATCACATCAGGGAACTTTTGCCTTCCCTAGCAGAATAATAGAACAATAAAAACTTAGGAAGTCATAGTAGCTTCTGAAACCCAATAAGTACTTCCTGTGTGGCAGACACTAAGAATGACTGTATCCACATTCTTTCATTTAAGCCTCAGGTTAGAAATTTGCCCAAGTTCCCAAGGCTTAGGAAAAGAGAGGACAGGTTTTTGACTCCAGGGGGTCTGACCTCAGAGCTTGGATTCTTTTTTTTAAAAATTTTACTTTTAAAGAGAAGGGAAGGAAGGGAGACAAACATACATGTGTGAGGAATGAGGTGCCTCTCGCACGCCCCCTACTGGAGATCTGGCCCAAAACTCAAGCATGTACCCTGACTGGGAAGGCTGGTGGTCAATCCACTGAGCCACACCAGCCAGGGCATCAGAGCTTGGACTCTTAATCACTTCTCTACATGGCTGATTCTGACTGGCCTACCTTTTACTTCGGTAGTAAGTGTCGCTGTTTTTTCAGGAACAGAGAGGATCCTTTGCTGGGTCTATAGCCACAGACCCAAAGTGAGAGCCTTGTTTCTTTTGTTTCAACTTTGGGAAACTTCTTGCTATACTTTTTTTTAAAAAATGAGTTACCGTTTCCTGAGCACCTAGTATATTTCAACACCTTTGATACCATATTTTCAGACCTTATGAAAACAATGTAGCATAAATACCTATGTATATGAATGGTCTTTAATCTTTTGGGGGCTCACAGCCCTTTTCAAGACTAATAACAGCTTTGGATCTTCTTTCCAGAAAAATTCACTTACGCGCATACATATAGGATTGCACACAACTTCAGAGGCGGCTTTTAGGACCCACTGAAGCCTGTCCTTTAGCAGTCCATGGTAAGAACTCTGGCCCTGTACCGCCTTCCCCAGCTGGTTCTTCTGTGGTGTGAAGGGGATGGGCAGTGGGTGGGGGTTCACCTCCTCGCTTTCTCGTCAGAGAGAAATGTTTATGAAGCTTGGGCTCCCTTCACTAACCAAGCATCTGGGAACACTCTTCATTTCTCTCTTACACGTAGGATTCCAAGGGAAGAATGCAGACGATCAAATGTGTGGTTGTAGGAGATGGGGCCGTGGGTAAGACCTGCCTCCTCATCAGTTACACAACAAAGTCCTTTCCTGAAGAGTATATCCCCACTGTCTTTGACAACTATAGCACACAGACATCTGTGGATGGCCAAATTGTCAGCCTGAACCTATGGGACACAGCTGGTCAAGAAGAATACGACCGACTGAGAACGCTCTCCTACCCTCAGACCAATATCTTCGTCATCTGTTTTTCCATCAGCAGCCCATCTTCTTATGACAATGTGAGGCATAAGTGGCACCCAGAGGTCTCCCACCATTGCCCCAATGTACCTGTTCTGCTGGTAGGCACCAAGAGTGACTTGCGGAGTGACCTTGAGACAGTGAAGAGGCTGAAGGAACAGAGCCTAGTGCCCACGACTCCTCAGCAAGGCACTTCCATGGCCAAGCAGGTGGGGGCTGTGAAGTATCTGGAATGTTCTGCCCTGCTGCAGGATGGGGTACAGGAGGTATTTTCCGAAGCTGTCCGCGCTGTCCTTTACCCTGCTACAAAGAAGAACAAGAAGAAATGTGTCCTCTTATAGCTTTCGGGGTGGTACTTAGAGACTGCCTCCATGGAGGATGGGGTGGGGGGTTCCTTCGACAGGATTTAACAATGCCAACAGAGCCATTTGTCTCTTCTGGAAACCCTGGGCTCTAGGTTACTGGGCTTTTGGAGGGACGAAGACAGACAGGCTAGTCCGTACATGGCTGCTTTGGGGTTTGGTCTGAACCTTTTGGAGGATGTGTGTTGTGTGGTGTGTGTGTGTGTGTGTGTGTGTGTGTGTGTGATCAAAACGGTAAGAGGAGACACCACAAAACGCTGGTCTTTCCTGTCCTGGCCAGGCCACAACTAAGCAGAGCAGCCTTGAACTGTACTTTGTAGACTTTTTCTGTCTGCTTTTAAATTGAATTTCAGCTTTTCTGACTGTAGTTACCACTGAGCAAGTGTCTCACAGGAGGCCAAGGCTCGTCGGTTTTCAAATCATTGCCTTAAACTTTCTAATACACTAATTTTTTGGAATATACTAATTTTTAAAAACCAGTTCGTTGGTGATTCCTGGGTGTTCCCAGTGTTGACATGTCTTTCCCATTCTTGAGATAAGACATTTTTGCAAAACTGGTTAAGTAGAATTTTCCGAAGTTCTGTGAGATAGGAATAGGATATTCCTTAAAAGATTCTGTGGTGAAATAAGCCAGGAACCAGCTATTTAAATAAAAGCTCAAGAGGTTCCTCCATTGTAGGAATTTATCGTTTTTAATAAGTATGCAACATTCCTGAAGTTTTCTTTTGGTTCTATGCAATATCTGTTAACAGCTTTGGAAACAGTTTCAGAGACGCTGGATTAATAGGATCTAGGAATTCCCACGCAGGAGGCAAGAAAAAGCATAATGTGGCCTTCCATGCCTTTGAAAGTAATAGTAGCCATGGACTTTCACTGTCATTCCTCTTGAGTTACTATAAAGGCTACTATGCTCTTTTCCTGTTCCTCCCTCCTCTGTACACCGTGCCCTGTGTGTGTTCGTTCATTCGTTCAGCCCATGGACCTTTTGAGGTCTTTTAGTTGCTTCAAAAGAGTTGGAGTGTACTGGATCTTCAGACCGTGGGCTGGAGTTGCTCAGCCTGCCCTGCGGCAGTGTGAGTCAGATGCTTCTTCCCAGTAGGCCTGCTTCTCCACAGTTGTAAGATTTCTGACCTTTATTTCATATGGAAGAAAAACTTCTCCAGCTGGCAGATAGTGGTTGACAACCCCACCACGTCGATTCCCTCTCATCCTGCCAAAATAGCACTGGATTTTTGAGCCTTTGTCAGCTAAAAGGATGACATATCACTCTCCCTCCCGCTGTGGTGGGCGAAGTGTCTGCTTTGCTCTGATGGTCTTGCTGTGGCTCTTTGACTAGATGTGAGCAGAGTCGCCTCAGGCTAATTGAACCCCCTGAATAGGGTTGCCAGAAAAAACACAGTAATATTTTACCTGACAGAAGGAGACTAGCCTGAGCAGTGAGCACACAATGGAGTATGCAGGTGTCGTGCACCTGAAACTTACATGTTATTAACCAGTATCGCTCCAATAAATTTAATTAAAATTAAAGACAAAATATTTCTTTACAAATAACTTTTTAGTACAAGCAATGTATCTTGCACTATTTGGGACATACACTGAAACATTACTTGCTGTTCACCTGAAATTCTGATTTAATGCAAGCATCCTGTGTTTTTATTGGCTTAATCTGGCAACCCTCCTCCTGGAGAATCTGGAACCTGGAGGTCAAGGAGAAATCACGTATTGATAGAAGATAAAAAGTTTATGTCAACTCTATTCTTACTACTTTTCTTCTGGTTTCCCCTTTCCCTCACCTGGGACTATGGTGTTTAGTTTTGTTTTCTCTTCATCACTGTTCCCTCCATTTCATCCACTACTTCCTTGGCATTTATTTCTAAACCAGTTGTCTAAAGCTGTGGAGGATCAAGGGCAGACAGTATTGTCTCGCATGTGCCTTCTATCTTAATTTCAGGGTACTGGATTTATTTCCCACTGTGTGCTCCAGGGCTTCCAGTGGTGGTAGGGGGCGGGCATTCTTTATAAGCAGTAGAGACTGAGGGTGGCCCTCCTGAACGAAGGCCCAGGAGTGCTTTGGAAAGTGACGTTGCTGTATGGTGAAGTGCGGTGACTGTGGGGGTCAACTCACCTGTATGCATGAGGTGTCCTTTGCCCTTGCGTAGAGTTCCTGAGTTTTCCCAGAGGCAGTCAAATGACAGTCCTTGCTCAAGTATATTCTAGTCTCGGGGTGTTCTGATTGCTGCTGGGGTGCTCACAGGGCTTCACGGTTGAAAGGAGCTAGAAATACTTATGTTTCTGGGAGCTTTCTGTTTAGCTACTGAAGTGTTTTAAATTGGCCTTTAGTCCTGGCTGGGTTGAGTGCTGGCCTGTGAATCAAAGGGTCGCCAGTTTGTTTCCCGGTCAGGGCACATGCCTGGGTGCTCCCCGTGGGCCAGGCCCCTGGTTGGGGGTGTGCGAGAGGGGACCTATCGATGTTTCTCTCACATGTCAATGTTTCTCTCCCCCTTCCACCTCTCTCTACAAATGAATAAATAAAAATCTTAAAAAAATAAATTGGCTTTTAATTTAATAGTGCCTCCTGCTCTTCTTGTCTGGAAAATTCTCAAATGTGAGCATAGGTTTGGTCTGGGCAAACTTGTGTCTATCTAATAAACGGAGGTGTGATCCAAAACTGCAAGAGAGTGGTTTTGCTATTGGACTGAATTGATGATCCCAAGCATACACTGACATCTCGATTTTTATACTTAAAAGGAATTTGAATGAAGACAAACACTAGCATCACTTTTAAATTATTCATAATGGATGGCAAAAAGCTTCTCTGACTTTACTGGGTCTATTGCTTTCTAAAAATAAAAACAGTTCCTTCTCCCTCCCACTCCCCCATTTTGAATTTCGAAATTCTTTTCAACTTGAAAAGGATAGAATAACTATAAGTAGCCCTGACTGGTGTGGCTCAGTGGATTGAGCGCCTGCCAAGGGGTTGCTGGTTCGATTCCCGGTCAGGGCAAGTGCCCAGGTTGTGGGCCAGGTCCTCTATCGCCAGCAGGGGGCGTGTGAGAGGCAATCACATTGATGTTTCTCTCCCCCCTCCAAAAAGAAAAATATTTTAAAAATAGCTATAATTATTGTATTGCACATTGTACCTGTGTGTAACTACTTATTTTCCAAATCAGACAATCAGTGTATGGAATTGTCTGCCTTGGTAACATTGACTAGTTCCTGCCCCAGCCCCCACCCGCCCTGCCCCACCTATTCCTCTCCAGGATTTGGAGTAGCTTCATTTTCTGGTGTTCACTAATGACAGATCAGTCAGTTCCCTGTAGGGGATTTCCCTCAGTTATTACACTATATCCAGTACACAATTATCAAGCTCCTACTGTGTTAGTAGGCATTACTGCACTGGGAGCCTCTCCCAGTTATCTCAGGAAAAGATTCTTCCTCTGTTATCAAAATTAAACCTAGCTAGTAATTGTATATAGTGTTGGTGCACTGTTGAATACACTAGTAAGGAAGAGCAAAACAATGTTTTGTAAATAGCTTTATTGAAGTATAATTTACATACCATAAAATTCACCCAGTTCAAGATTACAATTTAATGATTTTAGTAAATTTAGAGTCCTGCAATCATCACTAACATGTACTCAGAACCTTTCCATCACCCCAGAGATCCCTCCTGTAGTTAATCCCTGTTGCTATCCATAGCCCTACGCAACCATTCATCTACTTTGGTTTTTCTGAACATTTCACATAAATAGAAATCAAACAATATGTGGCCGGTCGGAACTTGCTTCCTTCATTTAGCATAATTTCAAGGTTCATCCATTTTGTAGCACATATGGGCACTTCATTTCTTTTTATTGCTGAATAGTATTCCGCTATATAGATGTACCATGTTTTATCTACTCACAGTTGAGGGACATAAGATTGTCTCTTTTTGGCTATGCTTCTGGGAACCTTTGTGTACAAGGTTTTGTGTGCACATGTTTTTAATCCTCTTGGGTGTTTTTAATTCCACATATGAATGGAATTTGCTAGGTCATATGGTAAATCTACGTAAAACTACATTTTGAGTCAAGAATGGCATCTAATATTTATAGTATCAGAAGTCCCTTTCCACATTGTACAAGCCTCCATCTACCTCATCTGCTTTTCCTCAAGCACAAACATCCAAGAGGCATTATAACATACATTGAAAAACATTCCATCTTGCTTTTTGTTTTAAATATTAGTATAGCAATAGTATTCTAACTTTTCACTACTAAAGTGCATAGCATCAGCTACCATGTAGGTTTTGGCAGACCTGTATCGTCTGGCCTAGAAATGCAACTACTGTTAAAACAGTTCATGGGCCCTGGCTGGTGTGGCTCAGTGGACTGAGTGCTGGCCTGCAAACCCAAGGGTCACTGGTTCGATTCCCAGTCAGGGCATATGTCTGGGTTGCTGGCTAGGTCTGTGGTTGGGGGAGTTGGGGACGTGCAAGAGGCAACCCATCGATGTTTCTATCACTCTCTCCCTGTCTAAAAATAAATTTAAAAAACCTTTAAAAAATATCCAGGGGTGTCCAACCTGCAGCCCAAGGGCTGCATGTGGCCCAGGATGGCTATGAGCGCAGCCCAACACAAAACTGTAAATTTACTCACAAGCTTTTTTTTTTTTTTTTTTGCTCATCAGTTAGTGTTTGTAATATAATATGTGACCCAAGATAACTCTTCTTCCAATGTGGCCCAGACACACCAAAAAGTTGGACACCCTGATAGACTCACTTGTTTATTTTGCAAAACAAAACACAATAAGTACAAATATTGAATAATTATGCCATGGACCTGAAACTAATATGTCAATTACACCTCAATAAAACCTAATAAACACAGGAAGGATAAACCAGACATTAATGTAAATGGTTACTTATAGGGAATCTTAGGGGAGGTATCAGGGGAGGGTTTCAGCAGAACATTCATCAGTTCTCCAGGTGTGCACTTTCAGGGTCGTGGCTGCCACTGATTGGTCAGTGACAGGGCAGGGGGTCATTAGTCATTGCATTGGCCCTGGCACCACCCACCTGGTTTTGCTGCTTTTCTGGGCCTGGAGCTGAAACACCTGAGGCCTAGATGTTATCTCTAAGAAGGTAACCTTCTGTATCTGGCTGTAAATTGCTCAGCCAGATTGTTCAGCTGTCTGTCTCAGCTTCCCTATTCCACCTGCCAAGGAATTTTAGCCTCAATATCAGGTCCTGGACAGGTAATGTACAAAGTAAGCTTGGAACATCTTGTACCAAAAAAACAAGTGCTCAAAGACTCGTGGGTCATGTCGAAAGAACACAGGAGCCAGAGTGAAGTGGTTCCCATTGGACAAATCTGGGACAGTTTGAGCATCAGGAAGGATAAAATGGTCTAGTTGAAACACATTAAAAATGTAAGAAATGACCTGGCTGGTGTGGTTCAGTGGATTGAGTACCATGGGCCTGAGAACTGAAGGGTCTCTGGTTGGATTCCCAGTCAGGACACATGCCTGCGTTGCAGGCCAGGTCCCCACTAGGGGGCGTGTGAGAGACAACCACACATTGGTCTTTCCCTGCCCCCTTCCCCTGTCTCTAAAAATAAATAAATGAATAAAATCTTTAAAAAATGCAAGACAAGAGGTAATAAAAGGGGTTAGTTTTTCTTTACTGATAAAGTCCAGTTAGTAAATGTAGAAGGAATTTAAGAATTAGAAAAATCGCCCTTTTGCACTTTCCCAACATAACTGATTTAGGCAAAGATCATCAATAGATGTTAAAACCATTGGGTGCAAGGGCTATATGGGAAACAGGATATTCACACAATCTCAAAGTATCACCTCATAGGTAATTCACTGATTACAAAAGGGTAAATGTGCATTTGCGATGGAGAGATCTGGTGATCCTTTTTTTATGTGATCAAATTTAGCATCACTAATATTGGGACAACCTGGTGTTTCTGGGTAGCTGGTAAAATATTTAACCTGAGTGAATTTGAAGAAACAATCAGATGAATTCAGAATATGGCATATTTTAAAAAATTATTTATTTTTAGAGAGGGGGAAGGAAAGAGAAAGGGAGAGAAACATCGATGAGTGAGAGGAGTATTGATCTGTTGCCTTTCACAGGCCCCCACTGGGGACCCGGCCTGCAACCCAGGCAAGTGCCCTGACTGGGGATCGAACCAGCAACTTTTCCGTTCGCAGGACGACCCTCAAACCATTGAGCCACACCAGCCAGGGGGAGAATATGAAATATTTTCAAGACACCTTGCCTGGATTTTCCAAAAATGTAGTGGCATGCAACACAAAGAAAAAAGCTGAAGGGAAACCCCCAAATGCAATGCATACACCTTGACTGAGTGGATTGTGGATTGAGGTGCAAAATGCTCCAATTAAGAGGACAATTGGGGAAATTAAAAAATAAATTGTTGATATTGGATTAATGTTAATTTTTAAGCAGTGATAAGGGTGAAGTGCTTATGTAGAAAAATGTCTGATTTTTAAGGCGTGAAGAATCACGATGTTTGTAACCCACTTTCAAATGGGTCAGAAAAAAGTTGGCAAAACGTTAACGATTGTGAATCTAGGGTGAAGGATCGGCCGCTCATTTTATTCATGTTTTACTTTAACATTTCACACAGAGGGGGGGAAACCCATTTGCGTAGGGAAATGTCAAAGATAATCAATTTAGAAAGGTAACTCTGGCACAGTGCAATTTACGGCGTTGCTCCTCGCGACCGAGCAGTAACGTTGCAGCACGGACTAGACAGACCGGTTCTCACCGTTACGGCAGTTCACTGTTGCGTGGTGACCTGGGGTTTACCCGGACGTAGGCCACGTGACTCAGGCCGCTCCTTCCGATTGGTGGAAGTGCAGCGCGAACGCTTCTGCTTAGTAAGGGTAACGGGACAGGAACGAGCGTTTTCTTTGACCTATCGCTTTCCAGATAGCAGCTTCCTGATCGCGTGTGGTCGACTCAAAAGACGTTTACAAAGTAGAAACATCAGTTGTATCTCTTTTCGGAAAACCGATTCTTCCGTTGTTTTTTTTTTTTTTTTCTCCTGATTCCGTTTCCGGTAGGGGCTGGTGAGGTCAAGGAAAGCCGTACGTCACTTCTGTGCGACGACCGTTCGTAGATCCGGTATGGGTCCTGGCAAGGATTTCCTGTTTTTCGCATCCGTTGTGAGTTCCGTATCCGCCATAATGTCAGACACGGACAGCGATGAAGATTCCTCCGGAGGCGGCCCGTTTTCATTGACCGGTTTCCTTTTCGGCAACATCAATGGAGCCGGGCAGCTGGAGGGGGAAAGCGTCTTGGATGATGTGAGGGAGTGGGCTTTGGGATAGGGCTGGGAGTGGTGCGACTAAGAGTAGGGGGAGTGAGTAGAGGAAAAGCCCGGGAAAAGAGGGCGCTGTTAGCATGAGATAAGATAGCATCTCAGAAGATCCTGCGGCTACGTCGAGTGATGGGCTCAGTTCCGGGCAAGGGTGGAGAGCAGAGAGAATGGTAGGCCAGCCCCCATAAGGTCAGGGGCACTTGCGGGTGGCTTTGGAAATAACCTTTCTGATCTGGCAGTAGGGAGAAAATCGCAGCTTAAATATTCTTGGGGATTCTCGAAACTGTCCACATTTCTGACATCGCTGCCCTGAGGCGGCCGCAGAGGATTGATCACAGCCTACGATCAACCCTGTGGTCCAGGCCTCACCCAGTTCTTAGAACAGTGAATATTGAAAACTCCTGGGACCGAGCTTTTCTTGTCCCCAAACTCTTCTTAGGTAGTTTCCCCGGTGTTCCCTGGCGGTCATGGACTTGTTTCCCGTGTGCCCAACTGAAACTCACCTCCTTTCATTTAGGTTCATTTTCTCTTGGAGAAAATATTGAGCAATACTGCTCCTTCACTGCAGCACACACAAACACACACATAAGGTAGCAAAAAACGTTCTTGCCTACTTTGATCCAATGTGACCTCAGTTGCCTTACCTTTTTATTCATAGAACTACTGTCCCGTTTCTTTAGCCTTGGTGATGGTTCTTTGAATGATCTCACATTACCTTAGCATATGGTGATGAAATTGCCTATGTGCTAATAAAGGTCTGATTAACGTGGAGTTTAGTGCAAGATTTACAGCCTTCAATGGGATGGATGATCCTTTTAGCATGCGGCATAGTCGTTTTTCCTATGTATTTGTAGCTCTGTGGATCAGGGAAATAAGCCCTGTGGCCTGGGAAGCTTGAGTTTCATTGTCATCTTACACTGTGGCGCTGTCCCTTATTTCAGGAGTGTAAGAAGCACTTGGCAGGCTTGGGGGCTCTGGGTCTCGGCAGCCTGATCACTGAACTCACAGCAAATGAAGAATTGACTGACAGTGATGGTGCTCTGGTAAATGATGAAGGTGAAGTGGGTCATGGAGAACAAGGTG
>VMDR010009656.1:0-32858 GCA_007922815.1 Macrotus californicus
CAAAGAGGTCTACTCTAAGACACATCATAATTAAAATACTAAAGGTTAAAGATAAAGGAAGAATCTTAAAAACAGCAAGAGAAAAGCAGTTAGTTATGTACAGGGGAGTTCCCATAAATCTGTTAGCTGATTTCTGAAAAGAAACTTTGCAGGCTAGAAGGGATTGGCAAGAAATATTCAAAGTCATGAAAAGCAAGTACCTACATCCAAGATTGTTCTAACCAGCAAAGCTATCATTTAGAATGAAAGAGCAAATAAAGAGCCTCCAAGACAAGAAAAAAACTAAAGGAGTTCATCATCACCAAATCATTATTACATGAAATGTTAAAGGGACTTATTTAAGAAAAATAAGAAGATCAAAACTATGAACAAAATAGTGGCAATAAATACATATCTATCAACAACTAAATCTAAAACTCGAACTAAGCACACAAGAAGAACAGAGACAGAATCATAGATCAGAGAGCATTTGGTTGCCAGGTGGGAGGGGTGTTTGGGGGAGTGGGTTAAGAGGTGAGGGGATTAAGAAGTACAAATAGGTAGTTACAGAATAGCCATGGGGATGTAAAGTACAGTGTAGGAAATGGAGTAGCCAAAGAGCCTACACATGATCCATGGACATGAACAATGGTGTGGGGTTGCCTGAGGGACTGGGGGACACTAGTTGGAAGAGGACAATGGGAAAAAATTGAGACAACTATAATAGCATAATCACTAAAATATAATTAAATATAAATAAATGATTTGCTTGTATCTCTGATGGAGATTTGGTGGGAGGAATAAAGCACAGTGTAGGAAATGGATAAGCCAAAGAACTTACAGGCATGACCAATGGACATGAACAATGGTGTGGGAATTGCCTGAGGATGTGGAAGTTGCTGGTTGGACAGAGACAAAAGGGGAAAAATCAGTACAACTGTAATAGTATAATTAATAAAATATAATTTTTTAAAAATAAAAAGAAAGAAATTCTGAATCCTGTCAGGATATTCTACAGTTATCACAAATTGACATGTCCAAACAGAATTCAGTATCTTCTCAAACCCAAACATGTTTTCTCCCCAGCTGTGAAGTCCACCAAACATGGTAGCATTCCTTTCACTTCCATCTCACATGTTTCCATCTCACCAGCCTGGACTCCTTCTCCCTACCATATACACGATCTCAGCCACAGTTCAGGACCAAGGTCAGTGCACCCACCTAGCAATTTCATCTTATCCTACCTTTCCCATTGTCCCATCCACTCCAGCCTCCAGATCTCTCCTTTGCAGGCCAATCTTTACCATTTGTTCCAGTTATCAATTTATTGTCTCTAAGCCCCAATTATACTCTTCTGTGCCTTGCTTATACATACTAGAGCTGAACCCAATGAATATTTTTCGTTTGCCAGAGGCACGGTGTCAGTCCTTGTCAGGAGAGGGTACTAGAAGGAAAGTGTAAAAAGAAGGTGCTTTCTTTCTGGTTCCAGTACTTTTCTTCTTTCAATGTGCTACATGTTGCTTCCTTGCCAACCAGCAGCTCCCTTGCCAGTGGTGTGCAGGAGACCTGGTGATGAAAACCCTCCATGAGTTCCTCCCACACTCCAGCAGGTGTTCTCCTGCTTGTCAGCCCGGCCTGTATCACCTCAGTGAACTTCTGCCCTCTACTGGACCACAGCCTTGATGAAATCACAGCCTTGGCAGCTAAGAGAGGAACTTTTCCCAAATTTGTCCTTTCCTTGAATGCTCTCTCACAGCCCTGTAAGTACTGACTGCTTCCTATGGCTTATTCCTGTATTCTGGAGAGTTACCTTTATACTCCTTAGTAGGTAATACCAATAACTAATTAATAATTTTTATGCAGTATTTAGTTTTCTCTGTTCAAATTACTATTGTAGTTTCAGTCTCCTTACTGAATTGGCTCACCACTTTTGTTCTAAATATAAATCAAATCATATAAATTCCTGCTGAAAACCTGCAGTGAGTTCTCATTACATATAACATTAATGTAAATTATCTTCAGGTGCAAAACAAAAGTCTACTTAGAAACTATAATCACAAAGATTGGCTGTCTCCATGGAAAAGATGACCCAATATGGATCAAACTACAGTTTGCCTGTGTTCTTGCAGGACATGGCATTTGGCCACATGATACCAGGGGTTACTCCAAGACATACCCTACTCACCCCTGTTTACTGCAGCTCACCTCAGCTACAGCTATTGGAACACAACCCAAGCCACCTCTTTCCCTGCCCACAAAGCTTTATGGTACCCAAGGGTAAAGCAAACCCAGCAATAATGGTATTGAGTTTTTCCCATCATCCCACCTCAGCCCAAAGACCTTCACCATGGTCCCTGAAATGAGAGATGACAGTCCACTGAAGAACTCAAGGCATATTTGAGACAAACTTTTCTCTTTACTTCCATTTCAGCATGGCAGGCTCTACCTGTTTCATTCTAAAAGGCCTACTGACTCACAGCAGCTGAATCTTTCTCCGTTTTCTACAGCCATCACCAAGAGTCCAATTCAACATATCCTTCACATCTCTTCAGATTTCTCTGTCAGGGCAAAGGATCCAGATTAAAAATGAAACAACTATTTCACTTGCTTGACAAGGGGAGACACCGCCTGCCAAATTTCCATTCCTATCACTGGGAAACAGGACTTTAGGAAATAAATAATGAATGTTTTCTGACCTAGGGCCACCCAGCCTGGAAGACTTAGGGGTTTCTTATCTTAGTGCAACAATTATTGAAGCTAATAGGTGAAGGGATATATATATATCCTTTCACACTGTTGTTGAGTACTTATTTGAGATGCAGGGCACGTGTATTTAAAATTAGTTCCCCTCTTTCCTTACTCATATCCATAGAGTGATACCACTTCCTGCTATCTTCTCCTGCAGAATAGAAATGAAGAATAGCTACACTAGGGGAGTTATTACAATCAGGCTCTTTTATATCTTTAAGGCAATTACAGCCAAAGACAAGAGTGCCTAATGCACAGCATTTCCATAATTTGTAATTTCAGCATCTCATCTTGCCAAGCCTGATAACATCCAGATGTTGCCCTATTGAAAGGTGTTAAATAGAATAAACCTCGAGCCAAGACTAATTTCATGTTTTATTTGGTGGGTTTTCAAAATGTATAGCATATTTTTTTCTTTAAAATATCAGAACCTCTAAGTTTAGGAAAGAGTGCCTAATAATAATAATAGCAGTGGTAATTGTTTATTTATTCAACAAACTTTTTATAGTGCTATGTGTTTTCTAAATATTGTCATTTCCTCTGTGTTCTCTCCTGATACAACAACCTTCCCCATAAATTTATCCAGATTGTTATCTAATTCCAACTGGACAGTGTAAAATGCCATGTCTTCCAGGGTTGTTTGCATGTAATAGAAAGGAAACTAACAGTTGTTGAAGACTTTGCCAACAGTCAGGATAGACAGTCCTCATAAATCCACAAGAAAAAGGTACTATGGTCATTCACAGATTTTCCTAAGACTTTAGGATAAAAAAATTTTTAAATGCTAAAGTCAATGCTCACCAGTTACATTCTGGGTCTAAGTTACCTGAGAAACCTTTGGAGGTAGCAGGGATTTTTCTAGATTGAATGACCCAGGCTATCAAAGGCCTGCCTACTCTATTCATTCAGCAAGTCCTTACTGGGTGCCTGGTGTGTCCCTGCAAGGCCCTGCACCCAGTGCTCCCATGGTCTCACAGACACAGGCCCTTCCCTATGCCGGGTGCTGGCAGAATAGATGGCACAGTATGCTAAGTGACCACTTAGGACAGACACATAACCTGGTCTTCATATATCAAAAATGGGTTCTCAAATGTTAAGGAGCAACCTGATAAAATTAAAAAGCATTACAGAGCCAGGCCCATAGAGCCTCAGCTTTTGCTGTCCTTTCTCTTCAGTTTAATGTCTGGGGGTAGAGAGATAACTTTAAAAATCCAGGATCAGATACGTGTCCTTAGATTTGTTCTGTTCTGGATTTTTTTTTAAATGAGGCCAGCATTCTCACTAGTGCCCTCACCCTAGCCTTGCCCAAGAAGATACTTTATGGCATTTCTCAGCTCCTTTTAGGAGTCAGCACATAAATTTTCTGGTTATCTTTGGTAGGGAGCTGCAAGTAGCACCCACAGACCTCTTACTCCTGTGTACCTGGATGATGGTAGGGTTAGTGTGTGCCCTGTGGGTGAGAGAGAGATGCTTATCTTAGATTCATCCACAATCTCACCTCCATCACTCAGAAAGCTGGACAGTGTGAATAGCACCATGTCCTGGGGAAATCGCATCTTTCTTGGATACAGTACAAGGTCAGGGGATGTAGGCTATTGCATCTCATGGACCAAAGATCAAGGTAGGATAAAATGGGTCTAGATCACTGTCAAAAAGCAAAATTTAGGAGCTATTCACAACAGTGGTATCCTAACAACTTTCTACTCAGTCAAAAAGCAGATATTCAAAAATCAGGCTACCATAGCTAAGCCAAACAAGAAGAGAACAGTGGGGAAAAAAATGAGAAAGCTGAAGAGGTGGGAATTGTGAAGTGCTTAGGTGCAGGGAGACTCAGAGCAGATGGAAGGGAGGAAAGGTCTGAAGCAGCATCATGGAGACAAGGATTGATATAGGATCTCTGTAACCAGGAAAGAAGCATGCTCTGAAAGCTTAGAGGAAGCCTAAAGTCAGTCAATACCCTCACTTCACAGTTGGCAGAAGAAAATAATTGCTCACTCAACTGCTGCTGAGTTTTGGCCTCTGCCGAGATGTTTGCCTACCACGTTTGTGCATAGACATGTAATGGCAGCCACTGCCTCCCTCCAAACCACTTCCTCCCTATGGTACTCAGATCCACTGGGATCCACACTTGCTGTGGCCTTACAATAGCCCCACACCCCCTGTGTCTGGAATGAGGGTAAGGAGAAAACCATTCCCTTCCAGAAAAAAAAAGAGCATGAAATTGAATGTCACTTAGAGTTTTTGAGAGCCTGTAATTTTTGAGGACACAAAAATGAGAGACCCTCCTTGGAAGAGTTCATAAAGCCCAAAGTAAAAGACAGAATGATAAAAAAAAATCATTGAAAAACAATCCAGGCCTTCATTCATTCATTCAATAAACATCCCCAGCTCACAGTTTGGAGATAAAAGTATATGCAAAACCATATATGAGTACAGAGATGCTACAACTTTACTAAGGAGACACTAAAGGAAATAGGAAGAAACTGAACAATCTAAGCTAAGGAAGGATTCTAATGTGTGCTTGCCTACTCTGCTTAGAGAACCCTTATATCAGGGTGAAGATGAGAGATGCAATGTTTGTAAGTAGCAGGGAAGATAAATGATGTATATTAAGCCCTTTCCTTATAAACTACTTGTGACTGTAAGATTCTTTGGGACAAGAACCACGTCCCACTCACCACAATATCCCAGTGTGATACATAATAGTTAATAAATACATTTGTAACTGAACTGACCTGGTATTCCAATTCTTGTTTTTTTTTTCTAATTTTACAGATGGTACCAACAACTGAAAAACAATAAAAAGTAAAGGAGTAAATTCTTAGGAATTAATATATCTACTAATAGCTTGGCTTTAAAAGTATGTTTATCTCCTTTTCTCTGTTCTTCTTAGATGATGAAGGCTGAAATTTGGGTTTAGGTTATATTTGATACATATATAGTCAGTATTTATTTTTAAATATAGGTACATTATAAAATTAATTATTAAACTGTCTTGAAAAGTCTGTAAAATAAAATCTGTAAGGTTGCAGAGGGCGGAAGCATCAGAAATCAGGAGGCAGCTGTTGGTCCATGGTGTTTGTTATACATTCATTCCAGACATTCATCATGAGCTCAGAAAAGGAATGTAAAGCTTGCCAAATCAATAAAGTTTCTATCATGTTTCATCTCCTTGAATTTACAGAATGATTTGGTAATTCTGCTTCTCAAGACTACACATCTTGAGCAAATGAGAATGATTATGGGCATCTTAGCCCATCAGGTTCTCTGTTAGAAACCTGCCGGTGTCCTGTGAGAAGTCAGCTCTCTTTCCAAACACAGAAGGTGTCGAAGGGGAAATATTGCTTTGGTGTCTCTTAAAGACAAGGGAGAGTTTAAATTGTGTCCCCATCTACTTTAAGTCCATCTTCCTCTCCAGGAGGCTAGCTTGTGAGTCTCCCTGCAGGCAACAGTGTAGACAAAGAACCAGGTTGTGTCCTCTGAAGCATCACAATGACCCTGCTTCAGCCTTGGAAGCATCATTCCATTAGACAAGAATCAGTACTGGAGGCCCAATTGAGTTTCTCAATGACAAAAAGTATTTGCATGCACTGCCTCAGTAACCCAGGCTCACCCTGGGGAGCTGCCTTTATTCATTAATAGCAGTTCCTGAGTCTTGCCAGTAAATAGAGGACACTCTCCAGGGACATGTGCCATCACTCCTTATTTGGCTTCAGGGATCTTGATTGTGACCCAGAGACTCAGTATTTAGGAAGAAAGGAGGGTGGAGAACGGGGACAGTGCTCACAGGGCAGGAGGCCAAGATGAGGTGGGGGATAGGAAGAGAAAAATAGATGGACTGACTGGGGAGGAATGGACAGACACACAGAGAGACACAGATATAAAGAAAGAGATAAGGAGACAGAATGACAAGGCAAAGACAAAATACAGAAAAGAAGAGGAGGAGAGACTGAAGGAAAACATTTTTCAAAGTGAGGCTGATTATTCTCTTTTCAGACATGTTAGTTATAGGCTTCCAATGCCATTGGTGTGGCTTACCTCATATTCTTAGCACTGGCAATGGGTATTTCCTGAAGCACTTACTGAAAGTGACAGAGAGTGGGTTAGGCCAGCAGATGAACTGAAAGAAAGGAGTGTCTTTTCAATTTGGAGAATGATTTTCAGGAAGGAGGGTGGCTCTCCAGGGGGAAAGATGTACAGTTCATCCTCACAAAAGCAGCACACATTTAGAGCTGACTCCAAAGAAGAACTGTCAGACACGATGTTTGTGGAAAATAATTGGAAGGTAATGGAGAGAAAATAAAGGCATATATCCATATTATCATGCCTGTGCTTGCTCATTAAGTCTTCTTTTCTTCTATTTCCTTCATTCTTGTTTGTGCCTCTATTCTTTGCATGGGTGGGGGAGGAATAAAGGCTCACCATGTTTCTAGCAAAAAGGAAAAAAAATGAGTAATTTACATAATACATTATTACACCAGGAAAATTTAAATTTAGTGTTATAAATCTTTTTTGTTCACCAAATACGCTGTCAATTTGAAGAACAACTATTTGGTTCTTTCTACTTTATCGTGTGTGAGCTTAATTAATCACAATGGAATCCTATTCAAACTATTTTCCAACCCAAGAGGCAATTGTTTCCTATAGCACAATGTTTCCTTCTAAATAAGGATGGCACTAAACTGGAGAAAACATTAAAATCCTGACGTGCATCATAATGAACTCCAAGCAAAGTAGTTATATTAATGTAATGGAGTTGAGATCTTAATTGCAGTCGTGTTTATATTTGCAACCTCCTTTTTTAAAGCCTTTTTATTTTACTAAATGATTTGAACAACGAGGTAGGAGAGGTTACATGGCCTGCTAAATAGAGATGGGTTTCACAACACTAAGGAGGAAAAATGAATCTGGGAGGGAAGACTTGCTAATTTAATTTCGTAAAATAGGTTTTATTCTCAGCTGATAATGGCTAAAATTGCTCTGTGAAACCAATCTTTCCAGAGCCAGAAAATGTTCCCTGAACACTTAAAAAGAAGCATGTCCAAGAGCCCTTTTTGTTCCTCCCTATGACAACCATTAGCTGCCACTGAAAAACCTCCAGCTTGAGTGCTGAATCCTGTGCAATGCAATTTAGGCAGATGTATCCTCTGGCCTTTGACTGAAAGAGCTGATATATGGTAATATACCTTTCCCCTGAATTTAGGATGGGTGAGATTGCACAGTAGGATGTGGAGGATAACTCTTTCATAAGGCCTTATATAAAATAAACATTAAATTAATAATTAGTGCCTGATGAATGAATAGTAAATGAATGGATAAATAGGTAAATGCTTAAGGATTTTAGTTAGAGGCTAGGAATGCTCCTCTCTTCACTCTTTTTCTTGTCCCTGTTCATCAGTCAGAGACCAAAAGGAAATATACTTACATTTCTAATTAAAACTCATTAATGTAGATGCTAAACACATTCCCTTCCCATCGTTCAGCCAGGAATCATCCTGCTGGCTATTCTATCAGAGGGAGAAGACACTGGTGTTCTCCAGTTACGTGGTACCTCTGTGAGAAATTTCTCTTGGGTCTCAAGACTTAGTTATTATTCTTCCCCAGAGCAATATCTTATTATATGGATACTAATAATTATATGAACTGATCTTGTACTCTATATTTGGGCTGTGGGGAGCTCAGAACACGTCCTGCAGATATCATCTAGTACCTGCCCTGCCCAGGCAGGCCGATGATGTGCTAACCCATCCTTGACTTTAACCCACTGCTTTTTTTGTTATTGTTAACCCCAGCTTGTTTATTTGTTTATTTATATATGTATTTATTTATAGCTTTTACAATATGGATTTTGATAATCAAGTTCTTCTCTCCAGGGGAAAAAAAAGAAGGAAGAAAGAATGAAGAGAAAACAGAAAGACATAAAGTTGAGTTAGGTGTTATGAAGCTTTCGATCATTCAAAAACATTGTGGCTTTTCCATGGAATGCCAGGCACTGTCCTAGCAGCTGGAGAGGTCACAGTCTAATGGAGGAGACAAATGAGAACGCACAAATGATTGAAAAGCTTAAAATAAAGTACCATGGGAATACAGTAGAGAGAGCCACCAACTCTAGCTAGGGCAATTACTATCAGCTCCACTAACATGAGAAGGAACTTGCCAGGTAAAGAAGGAAAAGAAGGGTGTCCCAAGAAAAGGAAATAGGGCAAGCAAAAGTACCAAGTCATGAAAGAGTATACTGTCTCTGAGACACAAGGAGAAGCCCATTGGCAGTTTTGTTCTTGGGTGTGGGAAGAGAACAGAGCTTAAGGAATGAAAGGTCTGCCACAGTCTGATTCGTGAAGGCCCAATGTATAGAGTTTAGAGACTTATCCAAGGCAGTGGGAATCCAGCAGCAATTTCACAACAAGACAACAATGTAGACAACTTTCCTTTTTTAAGAAGAAGTCTATTTAGATTAAAATGAAGAGAGACTGGAAAGAAAGGCTGGGTAAAGGGGCCCAAATTCAGTGAGAAATGTTGAGGAGACAGATACAGAGATATTTCTGATCTAGGATGGCAGCTGATTGGACACAGAACTAGGGAAAATAGTGCATACCTTGGAAGATGGAGAATGTAATACCATCCTACATTAAATACAGACTACAAGATGAAGGGAACACATAGCCAGGATAAATGACAGTTAAGTGTGAGGTGCCTACAGGACATCCAGGTGGATAGAAGATAGCTAAAAATATAGATCTGGAGCCTGGGGAAGTCACCCAAGTTAAGGAATCATATTTGACATTTTCCAGCATATAAATAGGACCTACAAGTTACAAAGAAGATCAGATCACTCAGGACATGAGCAGGTACAATAAAGACAAAACATGGAGTCCTGTAATGGAAAGTTATTTTTAATTTTATAAAAAGTAACTTTTCTGGATGTTTTCTGAAAAAGGCTATGTTTTCATCTTCCTAGGGTAGTTGAGGAGAGCCGTTCTTATAAGCAGACCTACCAGCCAGGCATTCTTTCAAATGAGTTCAAGCAGATCTTCCAGGAAGGCCACTAGGCTCATTAGAGGAGCAATCAAACATCTAGGCTCCTTAAGTTTTGTTGAAAAAGCACCATAAAATAACATTAACAGGAGGCCACCTTTCAGTACTTGAGAAAAAAACACATAATGTCCCTCAGGGGTCCAATGTCATGTTTGGAAGAAGCAGCAAGGTAGAGAGCTGGGCTGTGTTCCAGTATGAAGTGGTGCCTTAAGGCTGTTTAAGAAACTATGAGTGTTACTTTGAAAAAACAGAGGAGTGTCAAGAAGAAATGGTAGAGAACAATTTTAATGTCCAGAATGTATAACCATAAAGGATAGAAACTGCCAGCCAAATTTAAATATAGATGGATGACACCAGGAGTCAGAATCCTGCAGTGTTTAAAAAAACTAAGAGAACAAAGAGTCAGACAGAAAGGAGAAGGGCGGGGAAGAGAAAAGTCCTTGAAAGGGAATAGAACAGAAGGGCAAAGAAGAAAGTAGTCAGTAGGAGCCAATATTGCAGGTCTGACAGGGAGGGCACAGGCCAAAGTCACTGAACTAGACCGACCAAGAGAGAGAGTGACCAGAGAATGAGAGAGAGAGAGAGAAGAGATCAAGGGGATGCAGAATTTCTTAGAGTCAAGGGTAGAGATATATAGTTGAATAGAAAGTAAAGGCTGTTGCTGAGTCAATACAGTTTTGATCTGATGCAATAGACTTGCAGTCAGGAGCCCTCAGCTTGGACACTGAGCTCTGACACTGACTGTAAGAAGACAGGTAAGTGTCTTAAGTTATTTGGGTTTCTGTTTTCTCCTTTGTAAGATGGGAATGATGATATGGACTTTTCTAGGATATTTGAAAACTCAGTAAGATAATACATATATAAAAGTTCCAGACTAGGCATATCATAAGTGCTAAATAAATGTTTCCATGAATGAACAAATGAATAAAGGCCAGATCATGGAGGACTTTGCTGACTTTGGTTGGAACTAAAGTAAAAATCCAAAAGGGTCAAACCAAAGCCCCAAGGAGGAAAAAAGAAATGAGAAATAATTTACATATACTATGGGTACAATTCTGTTTCTCCCTCCCCCCAAAAATAAAGACATGTTGAAATCCTAACCCCAGTATCTCAGAATATGACCTTATTTGGAAATAGGGTCTTTATAGATTTAACAAATTTAAGATGAGGTCATTAGAATGGACCTAATCTAACATGACTGTTATTCTTATAAAAAAGGGAAATTTGGACACAGACATGTACAGAGATCAATGATGTGAAGACACAGGGAGAAGGTGACATGAAGACAGAGGCAGAGATTAGAACCTTGCCTCCATAAGCCAAGGAGCACCAAGGATGGATGGCCACCACCTGAAGGTGGAAGAGGTCAGGGAGGATTCTCTCCTACAGGCTTCAGGAGTATAACTCTGCCAACACCTAAGTTATAGATTTCTGGATTCTACAACTATGAAACAATAATTTTTTGTTATTTCAAGTGAGCCAGTTTTTGGTACTTTATCATGCTAGCCCCAGGAAACTAACATAACATCTATGCTCAGAAAGAAATCAAGAGGGAGGTGGAAATCCACAGAATGTGCTGAAACCTGCCATCAATGGTTTCAAGAACAAGACAGCTGGACCTTATAATCCTGCACATTAGCCCTACTCAGGATTCTCCTGACTGCGGAGAGCAAGGTGCCAACCAGCTGGGTGCCTGTGGGCTGAGAACTGGCAAGGCAGGAGGGCTGAGAAGGTGACAGGGTGGGGCAGAGCCCCAGCAGACCAGAGGCTGGTGCTGCAGAAGGTGGTTTTCTATGCAAGAACAACACTTTCTATTTGTCCAATTAACAAACAACAACATAGGTCAATGGGGAATAAGACAAATTCTCTGTGTGTCATTTGTATACCCTTTAAAAAATCATAGCATTCATGTGATTCTGACCAAAAACTCAAAATAGAAACATTTGTCATGGTTACTACCAAGTGACTAATAAGGCACACAGAGAATTAGGGAATCAGGCAACACATAGAAACACATATGACAGAGAGATGTATGAAAACTCAATAAGAGAGAAATTTAATTTTTACATTAATTGAGAGTAGGTTCATTCATCTGAATGATGGGGGGAAAGGAACTTAACTTATTGAGGGCTGATCGGTACCAGGCCCTCGCTAAGCATGGGACACAGGCTCATTTAGTCTTCTCAGTGGCTGTTTTGCTAGTGAGGAAACTGAGGCTCAGAAAGATTAAGAAATATGCCTAAGCCAGTGAAAGCCAGGATGAGACTAACACCCTGATGTGCCGGACTCCAGAAGCAGGCTCTTTTCCCCTCACCATGTGTGGACCAATAAGGATACAAATTAGAATTAAATTTCTCAGGCACCTGAAAAGACAGCAAAAGAAATGGTCCGAAGTAGGGTGATAGGAGACCATGAAAGAGTCATCAGCAGCCTGTACCACTCAGAGCCCAGAGCCCAGCTTAAGCGCTCACTCAGCTCCTGGTGTGTCCTAAAGGTCAAGTGGCTGTTTGATGTGTATATGTGTATGTGTTACTCTCTCTTTCCTTGAGGAGTTTCCAACACTTCACTGGGCCAGTACACAGCTGGGTGATTTACAGGGGCCTCCTGGGCTCCCCTGGAACTATCCTAGTGCCTGAGGACTTGGCCCACCCACTGGAGAGACCTCCAGCCCTGCCCTCAAGCCAGGTGTATGCTCCCCACATCCTGAAGTAGCTCATTACAATCAAGGGCTGAATAGTAAAACAGAAATTAAATTGACACTTTGAAGCATTAATCTAAGCACAAATTAATATTCATCAACATCTGCTATTTGTTCAGGTTAATATTCAGCTTAAACAAAAAACAGCATTCTTCTGATCCAGAGACATGTAACAAAGAAAACGGAATCTGTGCTCCAATCCTCTGTGTGCAGCCAGCGGGAGAGGCCGGCTCCCTGCAGAGACAACATTGGTGACAGTCCTCCCACAGGGACCCTGGATAGTTTTCAATAAGTCATTTTTATTTGGCCATTTTTTTCTTCCTGACATTCAAGACATTGTTATTCCTTCACAGAAGGGGAGGAATAAGAAACTGGGTGATGTTTATTCCAGCTCAGTACTTGGCAACAGGTGCTCCCTGTTGTCTGCCATTTGGTCATCATCACTGGCAGGAGGAATTTCTTTGCTGGAATATTACTAGGTGAATCTCAAAATGCATGTAGAGAGAAATTTGCAGGGGAGCAGATTGGGATAGTAGAACCAGAGGAGTAGATATAATTCTGCATGGACCAAGAATGAAGCAATTATACAGCAAAAGCCTTCATTGTGACAGCCAAGGGGAGTGTTCAGTGGTATAACACAGGAAGTACCATTGAATCAGTAACATCTTTGGAGCAAGGGAGTGTTTTTAGGTCATAACCAAGCTTACAGTATTTCCTCTTCCTGCCAAAAAGCCAGAGAAACTCCTTCAAGCCTTCTCACAACTACAGGCCAGGGCAGATTGAAGAGATTTAGAGACATAATCTGTTCCCAGAGTAAAACAATGGCTTCAAAAAGCACTTGAAGAATATCTCTCCTTACATTTTACACTTCTCTTCTTTCTGTCCCAGACAGTTGAAACACAGTTACTAAAATGGTAAAAATACAATTAATGAAGACAGTAAACAAATCAAAAGACTGCAAGTTCTACACACTTTTGAAAACAATACCTATGAGGATTGTCAAAATCTAGTAGCCAGTCTATTCCTATATTGAGTGGTGAGGGAGGCATTTGCAAAAGTTTATACACTCTCAATGGTAGAAGCATGTATTAGTAAAGAGTGAGGACTTTAGAGCTAGACTATGAGGTCAGATCCAGCTTTGTCACTTACTACCTGTGTGACTTTGGGCAATTTAGCCTCTTGGTGCATCATTTTGTTGATCTGCAGAATGGGAGTGTTATGATGATTCAATGAGTTGAAACATGTATAGCATTTAAAACAGTATTTTCCACCTTGCCAGTGTCATATAACTGTTAGCTATTACCATAAACTTAGTCACAAAAGTTTTGTGTTAGAAAATCTGCTAATTTTATTAACAAGATCAATATTACAGAAGACATAGAGTGAATAAGCCCAGGCTGGAACTGGTCAATTCATTAAATCCAATCTATTCATTTGTTGAACTGCTAAAGCAAGTTTCATGTGGTGTCTGGACTTATACAAGGAATTTATTCAAAGGTGAATGCCCATAAAGGGAATACAGCTAATTATAGAAGAGATATTACTTGGGCCCCCAAAGGAGGGGAAGATAAATGGTGTCTATGCACACAGCTGATGGGATTGAAGTACTCCCATTCCAGGGCCAATGGGACCCAGATGGAGACCTTAGGATGGGGAAGACCATGGCAGCTGAGACAGAAAGAGCCCCACTCTCATGGAGTCTACATTCTGCTTGCAGGAGAGAAGGAAAGAGATATAACAAATACACAAACAAGAATAATATTAAATGGTGATAAGCTCAATGCAGAGAACTAAAGAGATGGTTGTGAGGGAGATGAGAGACCCACTTAAAGCTGAGTTTTCAAGAAGGCCTCTCTGAGGAGATAAGAGTGAAGCTGAGATCTGCATGAGAAAAACTGGCCATCCCTACACAGGCCAGGAGAAGGTGGTCTGAAGGAAGAACACCTAGTGCAAAGGTCCAAGGAAGGAACATATTTGGAGAACTCAAGAAAGAGAAAAAAATCAGGGTGGCTGGAGGGAAATGGATGAGAGAATGCGTAGTAGAATAAGAAGTGAGAAAAGTAGTTTGGAGCTAAACACGTAGGGCTTAGTAAAGCAAGAGAAATTTGGAACTCATTGAAACTGCAATAAAACCCATTGGAGATGATTTTTTAATAGACTTTATTTTTAGAGCAGTTTTTCGTTCACAGAAAAATTGAAAGGAAAGTACAGAGATATTTCTTATACCCTCTCCTCCCACATGTGCATAGTACCCCTCATTATCAACATCCCCTACCAGAGTGATACATTTGTTACAACTGAGCCCATACTGACACATCATTATCACCCAAGTCTATTATTTACAGTAAGGTTCATCCTTGGTTTTGTACATCTGTGAACTTTAGACAAATGTATAATGGCATGCATTTACCACTAGGATTTTTAAAGAAGGGTATACCGTGGTATGATTTATGATCTTAGAAAATTATTCTCAGGCTATGTGGTAGGCAGATTCCCCACCTCGTTTTCATGCCCTGTGTAATCTGCTCCCCTTGAGTGTACTCTGGATCCAGTGACTTTCTTCTAACTAACAGAACATGGCAAAAGTGATGGGATGTCATGTTCATGATTAGGTTACAAAAGTCTGTGACTTGCTAGTTATCTCTCTCTTACCTTCTTCCTCACCCTGATAAAGCCAGCTGCCACGCTGTGAGATGCTCAATGGAGAAGCCCATGTGGCAAAGAGCCAAAGGAGGTCTCCAGCCAATAGTCCATAAGGACTGCGACCCTTAGTTTAACAGTCCCTGAGGAACTAAATCTTACCACAACCATGCGACTGAGCTAAGAGGCAGATGCTTCCCAGTTGAACTTGAGGCCCACTGTCAGAGGACCCAGATTCCTAACCCATAGAAACTGTTAGATAATAAATGTTATTGTTTTGAGCCACTAAGTTTTGGGGTAATTTGTTATGAAGTAGTAGATAACTGATACAGACTTCTGTGTTAAAAATGGATTTTAAAAGGACAAGTGTGGAAGCAGGAAAACTGGTAAAGTGGATATTGCAGTAAATGGTAAGAGAGATTATGAACTTGGATTATGACAGAGGTAAATGAGATGGAGAGGAAGGAGACAGATTCCCGTATACTTTGCAGAAAAACTAAAAAGAACTTGCTGTTATCTTGGGAGCAAAAGGAGGAAGCAAGACTAAGGAAGTTTTAGCTCAAAAACCTAGGTGTATACCAAGATAGAGAAAAAAGAAAAGTAAGTTTGAGGGTCAAGGGTTAATGTCAAGCTTTCTGTTTTAGCCATACTAAGTTTGAGATAATGCTTACTGAATATACAAGTGGAAGGCTCAAGTAGACACTTGGATAATTGAATTTAAGAGTCTGGAGTTCTGGGAAAAGATCAGAGCTGGAAAGTGGATTTCAAAGCCATTAGCATTTATAGGTGATATTTCAATTCATGCTACACGATGAAGCCCCTTAGGGAATGCATCAGTTTCATTGCTGTATAACAAGCTACCACAAAACATAATGGCATAAAGGAACTACTTCATTATAATTTTAGGGTCTGTGGGTCAAGAATTTGGACAGAGCACGCAAAGAAGTCTTGTCTTTACTGCACAATGCCTGGATCCTCAGCTGGGCTGCTGGCAAGAATATACAAGTGGCCTTTCTAGAAGCTTTTTTACAGTGTGACCTCCTTAGTCCTGCCAGCTCTGAACTACAAAAACCAATATCCCAAGAGAATCAGGTGGAAGTTTTATGACCTTTTCTGATCCCACCTCTGGTGTTAAACACCTTTTCTGTTGCATTACAAATGAGTCACTAGTTCAACCCAGACTCAAAGGGAGGAGACATAGGTTCCATCTTTGGATGGAAAGAGAGTCAGGAATGTGTAGACATGTTTTAAAATCACCACAAAGAGTAAATATAGAGAGAAAGGGAATACTTACAAGAGCTGTGAGACATTCCAATATTTAGAAGTTGAACAGACGAGGAACATCTAGCAAAAGAGGCTGAGATGAAAGTCAGTGAGGTAGGAAGAAAACCACTGAGTGAGTATGAGGTCATGAAGCCAAGAGAAGGATCTGTTTTCATAAGGTAAGAGTTGCTATTGTGCTAAATGCTTCTGAAAAGTGAAATAAAATAGAGGAGTTTGGATCTGATTACTGAAAGGTTGACAGAAGCAATCTCCATGGGGTGGTTGGAGCAAAAGTCACCTAAGATTGGGTTGAAAAGAGATTGAGGAAAGGAAAGAAGCATCAACCACAAGCTGACATCTATGAATACATACATATAAACAGGTCACCTTCAAGACCCTAGGAAATCATACAACCACAGAATCTTTGATTGACAAGGTCATCAGGTGCATATACTTGAACATCTCTGGTGTTAGGGAACTCATTTCTTCTTAACAGCCTATTTTGTCCTTATCAGGAAAGTTGTTTCTGGCACCCATCTCTCTTTACCTGCCTGGAACAGGAGTCTAACTATTGTTATATAACCAGTCTAACTCCAGGAGTCATGTGCCCCTTCAAGCTTTTCTCAAGGCCAGCATGTTCAGTGCCTTAAAAATTTCCAGACACTTTCTGGCCTTCATTGCTCTCCTCTGAATGAGTTCAAATTTGTTCCCATCACTTCCATAGCATGACATTCAAAACCAAACTCAGTATGTTGGGTGCTGTCTGAAGGTAGCAAGCTCTGGGCCAACTATTATCCCTAAGGCTATCTTAGGTTTTTGTCATACTGCTGTCTCATATTGTATAAATCAAGAGCCACCAACTGTCATCCACATTGAGTCTTAGTCATCGTCATGATTTACAAATGTTCAACAATATATGATGCAATAATCTCAACAGATTGTTTTTCTATAACAAAGCTAGATGTTATCATGTCCACGTACACAAAAGCAGCTGGAAAGAGGAAGCCTTTGACCCAACTTCATATACCTTGTTACTGTGGGTTTTTCTTTTGCAGTAAAGATAAAATACCAAAGAACAGGTAAAGCCTCCTGAAAACATTGGAGACTCAGGTCTGTTTCTGGCTGACTAGGGACTCTGAAGGGATGAAATGGGGACTGCATCCCAGAAGAAGCAGGGAAATCCTGAACCAGTACCATAATTTACCAGCCTGAATATCCTGTAGGGCTTTTCCTTCTCTCCATCCTAGGTGTGTGAAATTTAGAAAAAATCAAATCAAACTTCTCTTTCCAAAATCCACAAACAAGGCCTTTGCACTAGCTTTCTAAAATTGTCCTTTCCTCATTTATCCTCTGAAACTGTTTGAGAGTATTTCTAAGTCATTTAAATTAATATTAATATCTTTAGACTATTTTTCTACTTTAAAAATAGATTAGGAAGGCTTACCTGTCACTAGAGAGACAAAATCCAGGAGAGTAAGATAAGAGATTTTGGGGCTAATTCTAACAACTCTGTCAATATAGCATGGGTATGTGCACACCCACCCACACGTGTACACCTGCAGGAAGGGCAAAGAGAAGGCCCACTGTGCTAGGCTAGCCAAAAAACACTGCCTTTTGTTCTCTACTGGTACCTGTCAGTGTGGAGAGTCTGGGCAAACTGGGTGGTTAATGTTCTGAGCAATTTACAACAAAAGAATTCTCATTACCCCCATCATGATTTGCTCTCCTTTTCTTCCTTCCCCTGAGAGCTTGAAGAAATAAAACATGTAAGTATACCAATGAAATAATTCTTGTGAGTATGTTTGTTTCAGCTGTTCTGGTTTGGGGTCTAATAGAACAATTAAGGATTTAGTCATTAATACATTTAGTATATTCCTGAAAACTGAAGTGCAGTAACTTCACAGAGCTTGCTATATAACAGGTGTGGCTTAAATTTTAATTTTTTTTGCGTTTCTCTTCTTGTAATCCCTTCTGTTTGGGAGTAACATCCAATCTATCAAGCACCTTGCTTTGATCATGCCACTCCCGTCATTGTAACTTGCAGTTACTTTCCACTGTACAAAGGCTAAAACCCAAATCTTTGTGTTACCCTTCTCACCCTAGCTTACATTTCAAGCCATATGTTTTCCAACTACCAAAAAGGAATCCTCACCTTCCACTATCTGCATGACTTGCACTGCTCAGGTACTCTCCTTTCTTGCTTGTCTCCATGCTCCAGGTTGCTCATGGCCATGCCTCTTCTGACGATACTATCTGCACCCATCTCTGCCAATTAAAAGGCTGGAAATCCATTAAGAACCAGCTCAAATAATTCTCCCCCAAAAAGACCCCAAGATGCAATCACTTTTCTTGCTAAGTCATACTCAAGAACTAACTATATTTCTCATAGACTTCTTGACAGATGCTATTTCTTGTTGTTTCTTGGTATGTTTGAAAGTCTAAGACTCCCTCAGAAAATGAAGCCAAGAAGGAAAATGCAAATCATTGCCTATCTAATTTTTATCTACTCCACAGTTTTCTAAATCAATCTGATCTATATCAGTCTCAACATGACTACCTGGGTGTGGCTCACAGTCATTATAAGTACACTGAACCTGTGAGCCCTGGATGTGTGTATGTACCTGCATCCAGATAGAGTTCTCTGGATAACTAGTTACTGCTTCAGAAGTCTTCAATTGGTTTAGGTCAAGTTTCAACTGCTTAATAAGCACTCTACAATTCAGCATCATGATTTAGGAGCTCTACACTACTACTACAGCACTCTGATTGCAACTTTACCAAAGCACTTGTCACAATATATTGTGAAGTCAATTTGCTTGCTTGCCTCCACCAAGAGATTGAAAATCCCATAAGAGTACATAACGTTTATTATTTGACATTGTATCTACCACATCAAGAATGGTACTTGGCATAAGTTTCAAAAAATGCTAATCAAGTAAATGAGTGAACGAATGAATAAGTTTCTATACCTAGGATTTGAATGCAAGGAATATTCCTACTGACAAATAGGAGTCAAAGTCCTAAAACAAAACCCATGACACTAGTCCATTTCTTCTGTCACCAAAAGCCTCAACTTTGCATATTTTACCATATTATTAAATGCTTTCAGGCACCAGTAACAGAAATCTCAATTCAAAATGGCTAAAACAATGAGAAAAATGTTTTTATCTCACATAACAAATATGTTGTAAGATATTGTGACTCCAAGGCCCCCATTATTTCCCATCTTTCTGATCTAACATCTTCAGCAAGTTGTCATCTTTAACCCAGCTATCCTCATGGCCACATAATAACTTCCAGCAAGAGAATAGGGCTTCCCTTTCTAGAGGGCTCTCAATGGACAAACATCTCCTCACATCCCTTAGGCCAGAATTATATCTCAGTTCAAATGTTAAATGAGCTACTGATAAGAGAAGTGAGATCACTCTGATTAGCTCAAAGAAGCCCATGGCTATGTAGGGAGGATAGATCACCTGAATAAAATCAGAAAAACAGGGAAATGAGTTGGATAGGTGGCCAACAGTAAAAATTGTTTACAATGCCATTCATAGCCTGTTTCTTGCTCCTTGCCCACAGCTTCCTCTCTCACCACTCCCTCTATCTCAAATCCCCCCTTCCAACTATATCTGCTATTCACTAAACATACCATAAAGTTCCTATTTGACAGATCATTTTTTGTCTTTGTTTTTGCTCTATGTTTTTGCATCTACCTGAAGTGCTCTTCCCTCCTGTCTGGCTGGCAAAAGCCTATTTATCCTCCAATTTCCCACTGAAGTATCACCTCCTCTGTGAAGCCTTTCTTGACCTCCTTATGTAGCTGACTACTCTAATAATGTCTCTCCCTCATAACTTGTCTGCCACTTCTATTACAGTAAACATCATACTCTAAGGTGCTTCTTTGCTTGTACCTTCATGTCTCCCATTAGACTAAGAGTCCCTAGTGAGCAGGACTGTGTCTTATTCATCATTGTATGCCCCTGCTCAGGTACAGTGTCACATATTTATAGAAACTCCACATAGGCTTGATAAATTGAGTGAAATTAAATTAAATTAACTGAATCTGACTGTGTAATATTTCCATCAGTTTCTCTACTGTAACTCAGTCTACTGCAGGGGAGTCTTTGAAAAAGCAGAGCTCATGCTCTGAGTTACCTTCCATTGATGATGTTGGGGAAGGAACCCAATGCTATCCAGGGGCCAGAGACCATGGGCTGGGTGTCCTAGCTCAAAGAACTGCCCATGTCCCTATTATGGTGAACAACAAGCCTGGTTGTAGCAATGAAAATCTTGCATGCCAGGAACATTTCAGTCCTGAGCAAATCAGTGCAGATGTCATCAGCCCCCCAGTTGCCCTCCCATGGAGGATCTCCTTTCCACCACTTTAACATAATCTCTCTTAAGAAAAAGAGGGAAGAAGCAAGATGACAGAAGAGTGAATGGAAACCACGCTAACCTCCTCCCAGGATCAATCTGGAATTACAAATAAATTGTGGAGAAATCTCAGAACAAACAACTGAACAATAGTGAGAGAGAAGCCCTAGAACCTCAGACAGAAGAATCAGCTTCAGCACAACCTGTTTGGTAAGGAGTGCAGTGGAGACATGAGAGGGCTGGCCAAGCACCCACAGTCAGCAACACTGGAGGGATAGTTAAATGGCTGGTTGGATGCCCCTGAGAAGAATGGGATCTAAACCCTAAGCTGGGATCCCCAGCCTAGAATACCAGAGCCCCAAAAAGTACAGATAAAAACTGGTGGTGAAAAGTGGCAGAGTTGCTCTCCACCAGAGATGGAGGGCTGAAGAATCTAAGCGCCATTTAAAGGGTCAATGCACAAATTTTCATTTGTGGCCACTTACCTGCAGCTCTGACAAAGGTGGGAGCAGAGTGGGCTAGAGATGCCTGAGGAGAGACTGGGGTCAGAAGCTTTGGGGAGAGAGCTGAGAGAGTAGCCGCTGGGATGGTGGTGCTGAGTCATCTCCCAGAGGGCAGCAGCCACCTTCCTCAGGCAGACCACTCCTCTCCTATTGGCAGCAGCCTGAGGGGAAACAACACACCCCGCCCCCTCAAAAGAGACTCTGTCCCAGCTCTGTGATGCTTAAGCCTGACTGCTGAACGCAGAGTGACTAGATTAAAAACTGAGAGTCAGGCACAGAGAGTAGATCCCTGGCAAAGGGGTGGGAGAGTGGACTAGAGGTGCTTGAGGTGAGACTGGGGACAGAGGCTTTGGGGAGAGAACTAGGAGAGGAGCTATCTAGATCCCAGTGCTGAGTCATCACTCCTACAGCAGCAGCTCTCCTGCTTAGGCAGACCACTCCCTTCCAAGCAGAAGCAGCCTGAGGGGAAACAGTAGTCCTGATCCCAGAAGGGATTCTGCCCCACCCTATAGGGTTTAAGCCTCACTGCTGAGTGTAGAGTGACCTAGATTAACAACTGAAGAAAACAACCACAGACAGTAAATCCCTGGCAGTCTCAGAGCAGGCTGCCTAAGGTCAGACAGGATCAACATCTGACGTCACCAGAGGTGGATCCAGAAATAAAAAACAGTGGTAAATACTAGGAGCTAATGAGACAAAATCCACTGTAGTCTTCTCCATGATTAGCAACATTTTCTATCCTGTATAGCTTGCTAACATTCATTTCTTGTCCAGAAAGTTTGTGCATATTAAGTTACTAGAATTTATACTACTGTTTATTTCTTTCCTTTCTTATAATAGTCTTAATCTCTTTACACCCTTATTAATACCAGTTCATTTGCGTTGATAGTGGGATTGCAGGGAGGAGATATTTTTGCAGATGTAGGTTTATTCCCTGGGCTTTGTGGTTTTCTTCTGGCAGCACGTACACACAAGCATACAAGCTGTGGTGGGTGGAGTGACCCTCAGTCAACCAGCTGGATGGAAGGACTCACCAAAGAATGACCCAACAACAGTCAAATCCCAATTATATCCAGGGAGCCAACATAAAGGGCATAAAGGGCATACCAAGAGCATCAAGTTCAGGAGATCAAGGAGACTGCACCACTGAATCTCACAGGTCTCCTACCATAGAAGTTCACACCACAAACTCAGGGAGTCAAAACATATCAATTAAAGAAGCAGAGGCAAACAAGAAGAGTCTCACAAACAATCAGAAGACAGAGAAACCCCAAATAAAAGGAAAGGAGGAATCCTCAGAAAGAATGCCAAACAAAATAGAGTCAAGTCACTATCAGATATTGAGTTCAAATCAATGGTTATAAGGAAGCTCATTGAGCTCACTGAGGGTTACCAAAAACTGCAGGGTAACTATGATGAACTCACTGAAAACTATATCAGTATGAAAAAGGAAATAGAACCAACCAACAAGCCCAAAGAAGAAATGAAAAACACAATTTCTGAATTGAAGAACACAGTAGAAGGAATCAAAAGCAGGCTAAATGAAGCAGAGGATTCAATCAGCAAGCTGGAGGATGAGGTAGATAAAAACACCCAGAAAGAGCAAGAAAAGGAAAAAAGACTCAAAAAGAATGAAGAGGGATTAAGGGAACTGCAGAACAACATGATATGTAATAATATCCATATCACAGGGATACCAGAGGAGAAGAAGAACAGCAAGGGATAGAAAACATGTTTGAAAAAGTTATGATGGAAAATTTCCTTAATTTGATGAGAGAAAAAGTCAAACAAATCCAGGAAGCACAGAGAGTCCCAGTCAAGAGGAACCCAAAGAGACCCACTCCAAGACACATCATAATTAAAATGGAAAAATTCTAAGGCAAAGAGAGAATCTTAAAGGCAGCAAGGGAGAAACAGGAAATAATTTACAAGAGGGCCCCAAAAAGGTTAGCAGCTGACATCTCAGTGGAAACACTATGAGCCAGAAAGGCATCGCAAGAATTTTCCTAGTAACAAAGGCCTGTAACCAAGACTACTCTACCCAGCAAGGCTCTCAATTAAAATGGAAGGAGAAATAAGGAGTTTCCCAGACAAAAGAAGACTCAAAGAGTACACCTCCACCAAACCAACACTGCAAGATATGCTAAAGGAACTGCTTTAAGAAGCGGAAGAAAAAGAGTGAGAGAGAAAGGAACACAGGCATAAAGGGAGTAAAATGGCAATGAATAAGTACCTATCTATAATAGCCTTAAATGTAAATGGATTAAATGCTCCAAACAAAAGACATAGAGTAGCTGAATGGATAAGAAAACATGACCCACACATATGCTGCCTACAAGAGACCCACCTCAGAACAAAAGACCTGCACAGACTGAAAGTGAAGGTCTGGAAACAAATATTCCATGCAAAAGAACAGGAAAAAAAAGCTGGGGTAGCAATACTCATATCAGACAAAATAGACTTCAAAACAGGACCATAAAAAGAGACCCAGAAGGACATTTCATAATACTCAAGGGAAGAATCCATCAAGAAGACATAAACATTATAAACATACATGCACCCAACATAGGAGCACCCAAATACACAAGCAAAATCTTGGAGGACTTCAAGAAAGATATAGGTAGCAACACACTTATACTAGGGGATTTTAACACCCCACTGTCAAAAATGGACAGATCTTTCAAACAAAATATCAAAAAGGATATTATGGCATTGAACAATGTCCTAGATCAAATGAATTTAACTAATACATATAGAAACTTTCATCCCAAAGAAACAAAATACACATTCTTTTCAAATGCACATGGAACATTTTCAAAGATAGATCACATGATAGGACACAAAACAAGCCTCAATAAAGTCAAGAAAATTGAAATCACATCAGCATCTTCTCAGACCACAAGGACCTGAAACAAGAAACCAACCTCAAGGAAAAAACTCAATAACACTCAAATTCATACAGATTGAATAGCATACTATTAAACAACGAATTGGTTAAGAATGAGATCAAGAAATAAATCAAAAAGTTCTTGGAAACAAATGAAAATGAATACACAACAACCCAAAACCTATGGGACACAGCAAAGACAGTCCTGAGAGGGAACTTCATAATGATACAGGCCTACCTAAAAAGGATAGAAACATTTCAAATAAACAACCTAACCCTATATCTACAAGAACTGGAGGAACAACAGCAAAGATAGCCCAGAGCAAGTAGAAGGAAGGAAATAACCAAAATCAGAGCAGAATTAAATGACATAGACACTAAAAGAACAATTCTGAGGATCAATAAAGGCAGGGGCTCGTTCTTTGAAAAGATATACAAAATTGGCAAGCCTTTAAGCAGACCCATCAAGAAAAAAAGAGAGAGGACCCAAATAAACAAAATAAAAAATGATGTATGGAATTTCCTCAGAAAACTAAAAACGGAATTATCTTTTGACCCAGCAATTCCACTGCTGGGATTATACCCTAAGAGCCCTGAAACACCAATCCAAAACAACCTAACCACCCCAATGTTCATAGCAGCACAATTTACAATAGCCAAGTGCTGGAAGCAATCTAAGTGCCCATCAGTCAATGAGTGGATCAAAAAACTATGGTACATTTACACAATGCAATTCTATGCAGCAGAGAGAAAGGAGGAGATCCTACCCTTTGCAACAGCACGGATGGAACTAGAGAGCATTATGCTAAGTGAAATAAGCCAGGCAGTGAGGGAGAAATACCACATGATCTCACCTGTAACTGGAACATAATCAACAAAAGAGAAAACAGCAAACAAAATGCAACCAGAGACATTGAAATTAAGAACAATCTAACAATGGGCAGAGAGGAGGAGGGAGGGAACAGTGAGGGGAAAGGTTTCCAGGAAACACTATAAAGGACACATGAACATAACCAAGGGGGGCGGGGGTGGGAGCAAGGGAGGGAGGTGGGATTGGCTGGGGTCAGGAGGAAGTGGTGGGGGGAAAATGCAGACAACTGTAAATGAACAACAATAAAGTAATTTAAAAAAATAAAAGAGGATAGTTTACAACTGATACCACAGAAATACAAAGAATTGTAAGAAATTACTACAAAAAAACTATATGCCAAGAAATTTGAAAGCCTAGGTGAATTGGACAAATTTATAGAAAAATATAATCTTCCAAAACTGAATGAAGAAGGAAAAAGCCTGAACAGACCAGTAACAGCTGATGAAATTGAAGCAGTAATAAAAAAAAATCTCCCAGCACACAAAAGCCCTGGACCAGACAGTTTCACAGGAGAATTTTACAAAACATTTATGGAAGAGCTAATCCCTATCCTTCACAGATTATTCCAAAAAATCCAAGATGAGGGAAGACTCCCAAACTCTTTTTATGAGGTCAGCATCATCCTAATCCCAAAACTAGATAAAGACACAACAAAGAAAGAAAACTACAGTCCAATATCACTGATGAACATAGATGCTAAAATCCTCAACAAAATATTGGCAAACTGCATCCAGCAATACATTCAAAAGATCATACATCATGATCAAGTGGTATTCATTCCATAGATGCAAGGATGGTACAATATTTGCAAATCAATAAACATAATACATCACATAAACAAAAGGAAAGACAAAAAATCACATGATCATATCAACAGAGGCAGAAAAACCATTTGATAAGATACAGCACCTATTTATTATTTAAAAAAACACTCAGTGAAGTGGGAGTAGAGGGAGCAAACCTTGTATAATAAAGCCTATATCTGAGAAACCTACAGCCAACATCATACTCAATGGGCAAAAAGCTTTTCCACTAAGATCAGGAACAAGACAAGGACATCCACTTTCACCACTTCTATTCAACATAGTATTGGAAGTTATAGCCACAACAATCAGACAAGAAAATAAATAAATAAAAGTCATCCAAATCAGAAAGGAGGAAGCAAAACTGTCATTGTTTGCAGATGGCATGACAGTGTACATGGAAAATCTTATAGAACCCACCAAAAAACTATTCCACCTAATAAGTGAATTTATCAAAACAGTGGGATACAAAGTCAACATTCAGAACTTGAAGGCATTTTTTTAAACCAACAATGAAATATCAGAAGCAGAAATCAGGAAAAAAATCCCATTTGCTATAGCAACAAGGAAAATGAAGTACCTAGAAATAAACCTTATCAAAGAGTTAAAAAACCTGCACTCAGAAAACTACACAACACTAAAGAAACAAATTAAGGAAAACAGAAGCAAATGGACACAGGTATCATGTTTATGGATTGGAAGAACTAACATCATCAAAATGTCCATACTGCCCAAAGCAATTTATAGATTCAACACAATCCCTATTAAAATACCAATGACATATTTCACAGATATAAAACAAACATTTCAAAAATTTATCTGGAACCATAAACCACCCCAAATAGCTACAGCAATTTGGAGAAAGAAGAACAAAGTAGAAGGGGTCATAATACCTGATATAAAACTATATTTCAAGGCTACAGTAACCAAAACAGTCTGGTACTGGCATAAGAACAGACACATAGACCAATGGAACAAAATAGAGAGCCCAGAAATAATCTCAAGTCTCTATGGTCAATTAGTACTAGACAAAGGGAGCAGAAGTATAAAATGGAGTAAAAATACCAACAAATGGTGTTGGAGACCTGGACAGCTACATGCAAAAAAAATGAAACTTGACCACTAACTTATACATACACAAAAATAAACTCAAGATGGATAAAAGACTTAAATATAAGTCGTGACACCATGAAAGTCCTAGAGGAGAACATAGGCAGGAAAATCTCAAATATTTCACACAGCAATATTTTCACCAATATTTTCCCTAGAGCAAGAGATATAAAGGAAAGAATAAACAAATGGGACTTCATCAAAATAAAAAGCTTCTGCACAGCGAAAGAAAACATCAGCAAAATGAAAAGGGAACCAACTTCATGGGAAAATATATTTGCCAATGATACCTCGGACAAGGGTTTGAGCTCCAAAATATATAAAGAACTCACATGACTCCACTCCAGGAAGACCAACAATCCAATTAAAAAATGGGCAAAGGACCTGAACAGACATTTCTCCAAGGTGGACATACTGAGGGCCCAGAGATATATGAAAGGATGCTCAGCACCACTAACCATCAGAGAGATGCAAATTAAAACCACAATGAGATACCACTTTACACTGATCAGAATGGCCATAATAAACAAATCAACAAACAACAAGTGCTGGCGAGCTTGTGGAGAAAATGGAACTCTAGGACACTGTTGGTGGGAATGCAGACTTGTGCAGCCATTGTGGAAAACAGTATGGAATTTCCTCAGAAAACTAAAAATGGATCTGCCTTTTGACCTGACAATTCCATTGCTGGGACTATACCACAAGAACCTGAAACACCAATTCAAAAGAACCTATGTACCCCAATGTTATAGCAGAACAATTTACAATAGCCAAGTGCTAGAAGCAACCTAAGTGTCCTAAGCGTCCTAAGTCATCAGCAAATGAGTGGATCAAAAAACTGTGGCACATTTACATGATGAAATACTACACAGCAGAAAGAAAGAAGGAGCTCCTACCCTTTGTGACAGCTTGGATGGGTCTGGAGAGCATTATGCTAAGTCAAATAAGCCAGGAGGTGAAAGACAAATACCATATGATCTCACCTATAAGTGGAACCTAATTAACAAAACAAACAAGCAATCAATATATAACCAGAGACATTGAAATTAAGAACAAACTGACAGTAACCAGAGGGGAGGTTGGAGGAGATAATGAGGGGAAAAGGGGGAAGGGTTGTCAAGGAACATATATAAAGGACACATGGACAAAGCCAAAGGGGAGTAGAATCAAGGGCGGGTGGTGGGGATGGCAGGGGTGGGGATGGCTACAGTTGGGGGGAGTGTTGGGGGGAAAATAGGGACAACTGTACTTGAACAATAAAAAATAAAATAAATTTTAAAAAATTTTAAAAAGATTACAAAATGGTGAAATCACCATGTAATAAATGGATTGCAAGAAAATAAAAAGGAAAGAGAATCTTCCGTTTCCACCAAGGGTTGTTTTTATCTCACCCAATGATATGTTCATTAATTTTAGAGATAGAGGAAGATGAAGAGAGAGAAAGAGAAACATCAATGTGAGAGAGAGAGAAATATCAATCAGTTGCCTCCCATACATACTCTGACTGGGGACTGAACCCACAACCTAGGTATGTGCCCTGACAAGAAATCAAACCCACAACCTTTTTGGTGTACGAGGCTCAGTTCCAATCAACTGAGCCACCCTGCCAGAGCCCCATCAAATGTTTAATGTATGGTGAAATAGAAAACATTGTTTCTTATTATTCTCACTGGAGAAAGAGATTAAGCTTTCTCACCTGAGGTTAAAGGTTTAAAAATCATGGGTAGAAGTGAGCAAATTATAAGACCCCATATGTTTGTCCAGGCAAGAGAGTTACACAACATTAGTTATTTCTAAGGCAACAACTTCCCAGATTTATGCCAGAGATTCAGAACTGTTTTCTACTAGAGTAGATGATTATACACTCATTTATCTCCAGAGAAGTCCTTAAAACCTCTTCTTTCTCAGAAAATCCATTTAGTTAAAAAATTAAAATTAAAAAAAAAACATAGTGTTTAAGATGGAGGGTTACTCTGAACATCCCTGAACCCCAGAGAAATGCTCGTGAAGATTGCTATGTCATCCTAACATTGGGCTATACAATTCTACATGGCTTCACTTCACTGAGGCTTCACCATTGCCATATGATCTGTTGCTTAGGAAGGAAATATTCAAATGGTTATTTATATGTTCAAGTCTCCTCAGAGAAGTTCTCAATAGGCAGTAAGCCCACACCACAGAATGGCATTGTGCAATTAGATTTACTGATATTAATGAACAAGAACAAAGGTTAATTCCTCAAGACCAGCTTCCTTATACAGCTGACCTTCCCAGTCACTTCTGAAAGACAATGCCCAATATAGCCCTCTGCAGGAGGCTTTCCAGATTCTGAACCCAGGACATACTGTGCACCTCATTGTTGGTTACATGCTGTTCTATGGATTCTGTGACTGGAAGAGAATCGTTTTCCCCCTTTCATTAGAACCCTTAGTCTGTAAACATTTAAAGGCTAAAGGACTGTGTCTTATTTTAGTTTGGGCCACATGACTGTTGTTCAGATTCTAGCTCTGTCACAGTTTGTATAACTTTGGCAAATTACTCACCCTCACAATGCCTGTTTCTCCAAAAATAAAATGGAGACAGTGTAGTACCAGCTGCAAAGTGTTGTTCCAAGGATTAAGTAAATAATAACTGTAAAGTGCTTAGGACATGGTCTGATACAATATAAGCATGACATAAATATTAGCTGTAATTGTTATTTTTACTGAAATTTCCACTCACCAACAAGGCACAGGTAAGGATAACTAGCCAGGTGTTTATCATTACATAGTGTCATTCTTGATTGGGTTTGCTTCATTGTTGACTACTTGGAGATGTGTCCCCTTTTATTCAATCAGATACCTGGTCATAATCTTTAGAGGGAATTGAAGGCAAGGGGACAAGTGAGAACTTGCCTCAGCACAAGTTCTAGTCCCAGCAATTCCACTAAGTGTTAGCACTGTGAAAGGTCAGAGAAGAGGAAAGCACACCTGGTTGAGGGACTTGAGAAAGACTTTGTGAAAGAGTTGTCATCTAACCTGAACCTTAAACAGGTCTCAATGCAGATGCAGAAGGCCATTCTCATTTCTAAAAGAGAAAGCAGAATTCAATGCTGAAAAATCATAAAATATATTCAAGAAATATTAACGTTCTTTTATTCTGTCACCACATTCCTACCTATTTTGGTGGTAGAATAGCTGAGATTGACCCAGAGGTCATGTCAAGAAAAGTTTTTCTTTTCTAGTTCCTAGCAAAATCAGGTTGCTTCAAAGTCCAAGAATCAACTCAGCAGTTTTTAAAAAACAAAGAGTGTTAATCTGTCTGAAATTAGGATTGAAAGGAGATACCTTTCAAATGACATCACTACACCTCTGTTGTTTTTCAGAGCACAGAGTAGATATGTGAATAACTACTCTCAGGGTGTTGAATGGAATCACAGAGAGTTTACAGATGGAAAATGCAGTGCATTACAAACAAAAGACAGCCAGCCACAGTGGCTGGGGAAGGGTACAGCCTATACAAAGAAAAAGATGCAAGGTCCACACTCACATATTCTGTGGTCCCTGAGTCAGAGTTCTTAAAAAACAGAAATATGATCAATTAAGTCATTGGCAAGACACCTGTTGTGCTAGGCTGTCACTTAAATTTCTCTGCATGAGGACTCGTTTTGAGCAGTGGTTCTCATCCTTCCATATCTTATGGCTGAAGCTCCTCTCTCTTGTCCCATCAGTCACAGTCATCTGGGTTCCACCACGAATGGTGACATTAACATGTTCACAGACACGTTGTTGTATTGTTCCACATGACCTCTAAATTAACTAAAAAAAATCTTTAGGACTGAAGAAACAGCTCATCCAAAGTCTGCCCTAATCCCAGAAGAAAAATGATCCAGTTTCTTCAAGAACTAAATGGCATAAAAATAAGATATAAGGAAGGAAGAACTGTTAACATTAAAGAGTTTCATGAGAACTAACATCAAATGTAACGCGTGGGCCTTGATTAGATTCTGATTTTAACAAATCAGTGAATTTTTTAGACAATCAGGAAAACTTGAACATGGATAGACATTAGATAATATTAAGGAATTACTATTAATTTTGTTAGGTATGAAAGATACTGTGATTATGTTTTTTTAAATGTCTTTATATTTAGAGATATCTACTGAAATATTTAGACAATTTCTTCTCTAAGGTTTTCTTTAGCATATTGTACTTACAGAATAATGTGGTTACAAAAGAGACATGGAAGGTAAGTGGCAGGGCAAAAAATGAAAAAAATTAGCAAGACATTGAAAACTACTAATGTTATGCAGTGGTTCATGGATTCATGATACTATTCTCTTTAATCTTGCAAATTTTTAAAAAATTTCCATAATAAAAAAATGTTTTCTTTAAATCTTCCCAGGCCCATAAACAATGGCCAACTGAATGGAGCATTCCACTACATTAGGCACTTGGACAAGGAAATAGCTCTGCTTACTGGTGCAGCAAGAAGAAGGAAGTGTAGCTAACTGCCTGTTCTTCACCTGTTGCCCCACTGCTGAAGCCAAGGAAGGAGAATCTGTCAGACTCAGCATTCCCTGAGTACAAATATGCTGAGCAATTGAATGCTGCTGTATGTGACAGCTCTTACTTCATAACTTAACAGTATCTAGGCAGGCACCTCCATCTTGCTTGTCCCAGGTAAAAGCCTAAGAGTCCAGTCTGAAACAAGGGAAATGTGTCCCAGCACAGCCCTAGTCCTTGATGTGGCTCAATCTTCTAATGCCACTTCTCTGTTCCTGCCCATCCAAACAGAACCTCATCCTCATGCTCCCCTCTCCCCAAAGGTTGATTTGCAAAAATAAGGCCCTCCTATTCTTAGTCCGTGAATCGCTCTCTCAGGTAAGTGAGACCTAGATTATTATTGACTCAACTCTTTATCATACTTAAAGAGACAGATATAGTAAATCAAAATATTCTACTGCCAGATTTTTTGACCTGTTCAAAACATTTCAAATGTTTATACATTCTAAAGTTAAGTATAATCACCACTTAAACCTAAACTGCCTTTCCTTGATACAAATGATCACACTCTGATGGAAAACCTTACTTCATTTTTCAAGGAAAACATTTTAAAAAATTATATTTGTGAATGACATTTACAATTTTAATGATACATAAAAAGCAACTCAACAATTTGTATAATTTATTTTTTTACATATTTATAAATAATAATATGTACTAATAATGGATCAAGATAGCAGAACAGATTGAAGTTGATGGACAGAGATCAGAAGACCTCATGACATGAACTTTCATTCTGGTTGGTAGGAAGGATTATATCAAGGACATTTGGGAATGGCCAGAGAAATGGGAAGAGGTAGAAGAAAAGATGTGGTTTCATGTGCAAGTCGAAGAGCTGGAAGTCAAACAGTAATGACATTACTCCTGCAGAGGAAGCAGAAAACCAGGATAAAACCTGTATGGCTAGCTTAGTCAGAGGATATCCAAAGGTTACAAGTGTCCATTCCTGGCAGGTAGAGTCATCTAGAAAAGCATATCACACTTACTGAGACATGAGAAATGTGAATAACTGAATTTCATCAATGGTTGTGAAAGCCAATGTCCTGTCTCAAGGCTGAATGGGAACTATTGGTGCCACAGGTAACTGTGGGAGAAGCATTGGCTTAGAGGGCTGAGGCTTAAGGAGCAGGACACCAAAGACTAACGAAAGCTTTTGAAATGATTGTAAATGGAACTAGTGTGGCAAGGGAAATGTGGGGCAGCTGAGCCCAGCAAAAGAGCAAGGAACTAATTTGTCATAGGTACAAAAAAGGAGAAAACGAAAGAAATTATAATTGCTGGTATTCATTGAACAATTACCATATGCCAAGCACTTTACACACATTGTCTCTATCTTTATACCATCCTGCAAACCCTGAAGAGGAGGGAATTGAGACTTACATCACTCAGATGGTAAGTGGCAGACT
>VMDR010009657.1:0-32855 GCA_007922815.1 Macrotus californicus
CCACCCCCCTGATGATAACCCTCCGTGTGATCTCCATTTCTGTGATTCTGTTCCTGTTTCAGTTGTTTGCTTAGTTTGTTTTTGTTTTTGTTTTTGTTTTTGGTCTGGTTGTTGATAGTTGTGAGTTTGTTGTCATTTTACTGTTCCTATTTTTTATCTTCTTTTTCTTAGATAAGTCCCTTTAACATTTCATGTAATAAGGGCTTGGTGATGATGAACTCCTTTAACTTGACCCTATCTGAGAAGCACTTTATCTGCCCCTCCATTCTAAATAATAGCTTTGCTGGATAGAGTCATCTTGGATGTAGGTCCTTGCCTTTCATGACTTTGAATACTTCTTTCCAGCTCCTTCTTGCCTGCAAGGTTTCTTATGAGAAATCAGCTGACAGTCTGATGGGCACTCCTTTGTAGGTAACTGTCTCCCTTTCTCTTGCTGCTTTTAAGATTCTCTCCTTCTCTTTAATTTTGGCTAATGTCATTATGATGTGCCTTGGTGTGTGCTTCCTTGGGTCCAACTTCTTTGGGACTCTCCTAGCTTCCTGGACTTCCTGGAAGTCTTTGCCAGATTGATGAAGTTCTCCTTCATTATTTGTTCAAATAAGTTTTTCATTTCTTGCTCTTCCTCTTCTTCTTCTGGCACCCCTATGATTTCAATATTAAAACATTTAAAGTTGTCCTGGAGGTTCCTCAGCCTCTCCTCTATTTTTTGAATTCTTGTTTCTTCATTCTGTTCTGGTTTAGTGTTTATTTCTTCCTTCTGGTCCAAACCGTTGATTTGAGCCTGTTTCCTTTCCGTTACTGTTGGTTCCCTATACATTTTCCTTTATTTCACTTTTCATAGCCTTCATTTTTTTCTCTATTTACAACCATATTCAACCAATTCTGTGTGCATCCTGATTATCAGTGTTTTGAATTGTGCATCTGATAGGTTGGCTATCTCTTCATTGCTTAGTTTTATTTTTCCTGGAGCTTTGATCTGTTCTTTCATTTGGGCCATTTTTTTTTTTTTTGTCTTGGCGCGCCTGTTAGGTAGTAAAGGGCGGAGCCTTAGGTGTTTACCAGGGCGGGGCAACCACGTCGCTGTGTTGTGACGCTGTATGTGGGGGAGGGTCTGAGAGGGAACAATGCTGCTTGTTCAGCTCTCTGCTGTCTTTCAGTCACTTTCCCTGCTGCCCACAAGCAAAGTGGGCCCTTCTAGTGCTGATTCCCAGGAGGGTGGTTTATATATGTTCTAGGACCCTGTGGGTTTCTCCAACAAACTTTCCTGTGAGGCTGGGAGTTTCTCCTGCTGCCACTGCAACCCCCACAGGTGTTTTCAGTCAGAGGTTTGGAGGCTTTATTTCCCTGCTGGAACCCTAGGTTTCGTGGTTTGTCTCGCTCCCCAGTTGTTCCTCCTGGTTTATCCACACGTGAATGTGGGACCCCCGCTCCGTCAGCCAACACCTTGCTGCGAGTCCTCTCTGCCCAGCTGCCTGTCTCCACCCCTCCTACTGTCTGGGTGAGTGTTTTTCTTTAACTCCTTGGTTGTCAGACTTCCACACAGTTTGATTTTCTGTCAGTTCTGGTTGTTTTTTGTTTTTAAATTTGTTGTTGTCTTTCTTTTGGTGTTGTGAGGAGGCATAGTATGTCTACCTATGCCTCCATCTTGGCTAGAAGTCTTATTTATTTTGCTCTTTGGTTTCTACATATAAGTGAAATCATATGGTATTTGTCTTTCTCTGTCTTACTTCACTTAGCATAATACCCTCTAGGTCCACCTATGCTGTTGCAAATGGTCATATTTCATGCATTTTATATACATATCACTACTCTTATAAACCTACTCGTCTATTGATGATCGTTTGAGTTGCTTCCATATCTTGACTATTGTAAATAACACTGCAATGAACATAGGGGTGCATATATTTTTTTGAATGAGTGCTTTAGATTTCTTTGGATATATATTCAGAAGTGGAATCACTGGGTCACAAAGCAGTTCCAGTTTTAAATTTTTTTGAGCAGACTCCATACTGTTTTTCATAGTGTCCGCACCAGTCTGCATTCCCACCACATTGCTGGTGTCTTCAAAGGGGGTGCCTGGATCTTTATTTATTTTCCTAAACCAGAATTAAATATTCCCTCCTGAATAGACAGGATCTTCCTTCTCTCTCTTAGGACTATTTCCTTCCTTGATCATGGGATCCTGTCTGGGATTTCTTCCCTTTTAGGTCTACACACTAGAGTTAGAAGACCATTTTCATTCATTTCCAAGACCACTGTCTACTACTGCCCATCTGCCCAAACCTCTCCCTTGAGCTCTAGACCTGAACATCTTTCTGCATACCAGTAAGCACCCCCCACTCCCTTGTCACATCATACATTGTTAAAGGAACTGTATTTTCTAAAAAAAAAAAAAAAAGTAAAAAAAAGATTGTAAAAAACAGTGATTAAATTGGCATCATCTGTTTAAAAATAACTAGTGCATATATTTCTAGGAATTATTTAATTTCTGTTAAAAATCAGAGTTGTAATCTTAAAGTCTTAGAAATATAAAGATGATTACATTCTACATGAAAATAACATTAGCTAATAGTTATTAAGTACTTACAGTGTGCCAGAGACCATTAAGTCTTCCAGATGTAAACAACCTTTGAATCCTTAGGTCCACTCCACTAGGTAGTACTGTGATTACTTTCATTTTACAGAAGAGAAATATGAAGTACAGAGAATCACAACATCTTTTCTAAGTCTCACAGGAAAAAAGTGGCATGGGACTTGAATTTGGAAAGGTTGTTGAGAACATGGCTCAAGTTCTTGACCATTTTGTTGCACATCCTATCAAGAAGAACTCTGAGAAACAAGGAGATTCATGAAATATTAGACATTAGGAAAGAGATCAAACAAATGACTAGGTGAAATGACTCTTTGAAGATGAAGCTAGAAAACAATTCTGAAACCAGAAAATGATTAAAAATGTATGGGAAATCCAATACAAAATAGAAAACCTCAATGCTGTAATCAACATGAAAGACCACAATATAGAAATATGGGTTACAATAGAATTTCTACCATTAATTTGTTTCTTTCTCGGGAGACTACCAATTAAATATTTAAAAAATATGGATACACCCCAGGCAAAGATGGTTATTGCTCTGCCCTCCCCACACCTCTGCCCAAGGACCTCTGGTTTGTGGCACCATCCTGCCATCTCCAAAGAGCCTTGCACCTCCCGTTTGAGGTGGTCATGGCAAACTAAGAAAGTAAACTAAAGGCATTAATAATAAAAATCAGTGAATTAGATCTTGTAGTGTACAACTTGATTTTTTTTTACCAGTCACTGGAGAATTCTTTTCTTCTACTATGAATTGCAATAATGACTTCACATGCACACATACACTGAGTACATTGGCGAAGGCTGGTAAACTTTGTAACACAAGATAAATGGTAAATTCGATAAAGGAGAAACCTTATATGTATTGGTATATGTATCAGTCCTAGGCAAACCAAAGGGGTTGGCCACAAGCAGATTCAGTTCCATGTATTACAAATCTCACAACGGAGGGCAAATCCCTGAGTCTTTCTGATCCTATGCTCCCTGCCGATGAAGTGAGTCAGCCCACCATCTAATGCGGCTATGCAGGAAGGTGCCCTTTGGGGCAGAGACTGCAGGGCACCCTGGATGTGGTTCTTCCGCTGTGTGCTGAGTACTCACGTTTCTCCACATTCACCTCCTGAAACCCAGTGTGTAATGCCTGTATTTCTCAGTATTTGACTCTCTTCTTTAGCTACAGATAGAGCCTTTTGTATAGCTTGTGATAAATAAATCTATTTGGACAAACAGACTGGTTAGGGACAAGAGTCCTTGGAATAGAAAGGTGACCATACTATACACTTACATCTCTATTCTACCCTCAGACCCCCACCCTTCTAGATCGTCTTTCCACATTACACCCCACCTCATAAAAATACTTTCTTAGTTTGCCGTGTCCACTTCAAGTGGGGGACAGGTGCAAGGCTCTTTGGAGACAGCAGGATGGTGCCACAAACCAGGGGTCCTTGGGCAGAGGTGTGGTGGGGGCAGATCAATAACCGTCTTCGCCTGGGGTGTATACATACTAGCTCTGCTACTTCTGAGGGTAAAATATAATACAAGCACACATCCTTTAGGGACTTTGAAAACTGTTGGGTGATAGGGTTTGTAATGAGGAGGGTATCGATATGAATATTTGCCTTTTTCATTCCTCCTTTTGCTTATTTTCTAGAACAGTCTGAGTAGCCCTAGTCAATAAGAGAGGCGGTAGCAGGAGAGGCTGATAGACTGATTTCAGAAAGAAAGAAATGGCTGACTCTCAGTGCCCATTAAAGCTAGGATCTGAATAATGCATTTATAAATTGCAGGGTTGAAGCCATGCACCAGCACCTAAAGCAAACGGTAGCATTCATTTTCACAGATGTCATGTCAATGAAACAAAAAAAATCAATGCAGCTAAAAAAATTCAATGACCTGAATATATTGCTAATATTTATATTTGAAAACCTGGGTAAAATATGAATGTTTCCATAGAGTCACTAGGGCTAAGCATTTGTTTGCCCTAATGATAAATACTCATTTAGATATTTAAAGGCCTATATTATACGTGAGAATTTTGATCCAGGAAACTGCCCATATACACCATGAATCTTTGTGCCTCCCTCCTGGCTTAACGCTCATTTTCTTTGGCAGTGGAAGCCTTACTTCTCGGTGCTTTCTACATATCCGCTGTCAATAAGCAGCACTTTAAAAGGCACGATTCTTACTGTGGAGAAGAGAGTTTGTACCACATCCTGAAACATCACATCAAGGAAACACAGGCCATGTGGCCTAGAGTGTGGAAAACATACGTCAGGCACGTGTGTGCTTGGTCAGCCAGAGCAGCATTAGCTTACGGAAAGAATTTGTTTTAAGGACCCTGGAGTATCTCCTAGAACTCAGAGACACGAAAACAGCCAGATTTCAGCAAAGTCTGCCTCTGCAATCCGCCCAATCATCTCAGACAAGGATGCTGCCAGTCCCAAGGGAGCAGGTGAGAGAACGGATGACTGAGTGTGAAGGCACCGAGAGCCCCAGGAACACATGGACACCGATGGACACGTAGGCTGCAGGTACGACAGCCCTGGTTGCCTCTGTTCCCAGTCTTCCTACGTGAGGAATATTCAAATAAAGACTAAATAAATAAAAGCAAGCCATTTACTTTTTTTATTTCCCCCGAGATATTTCTTTCTTTTTTTTCCTATAAAGAAGATATGTTTAAAATAAAATTTTATTACCTGCCCGTGGCTTCCTACAGCCAGGACTGTCAGATGAAGACAGGCAATGCTTATTTGTTTTAGCCCTGTGACCTTTTGGTGGTAGGGGAGTGAAGTGAGAATTTCTGATGGTTTGTGAAGGCAAAACGGTTCATTCAAACTTCTAAACAGAAATAAGAAAGCAAATTCTCAGGCTAACTCACTCCATTGCTGCGCCGCATCTAGACCGAGCTGTTTGTTTCTTGAAGACGCAGCCTCTGCTGAAGGTCTGCCTGAAGGGCGGCTTCGGAGGCTCTCCCAGGCTCTTACAGCCCAGGTAGAAAATGCACACCTCCCTAAGGAGCCTTTCCCAGAGTTCTCCATTTGTCACATGGTTCCTTCAGAATTTCGTCCACCAAGAGCTCTGACCGAGTCAGGATTTTCCTTAGGAATCAGAAAAATTCGTAAAGAAAACGAACAAAAATACTTCCCCTTAAGGAGCTTGCATTTTGGAGGGTAGAAACAAACATAAACAGTAAATGTAATAAAGAGTAAGCCATATATTAAATTAGAAAGTGGTAAGTGCTATAGAGAGAAAAGAGGAGCAAGATCAAGAGCATTGGAGTGAGCTGGGTGGGGGGGATCAGGTTTCACTTTAAAATAGGGTTGTTTGCATAGAGCTCTTTGACAAGCGACTTCTGGAGCAAAGACTTGAGGAAGGTGACAAAGTTAGCCAGGGGCAGTCTTGGCATGGGCAGTAGGGGCTGCTGTGGAGTGAGTCAGTGGGAGACAGGAAGGGTGGGGGGCAGGGAAAGGGGGAGCTCTGCAGTCAGATCCCATGGGCCCTGCTGAGTGTCATGAGTTGAACTGTGTCCTCCAAATTCCTGTTAAAGTTCTAACCCCCAGCCCCTCAGGATGTGACCTTATTAGGAAACAGGGTCATAGCAGATGCAATGAGTGAAGGTGGGGTCCTGCTGGAGGAGGGTGGGCCCTCAATCCCATATGACTGGTGTCCTTCAAAAGAGGGGACATTTGGAATCAGACCCACACTGGGAGAATGCCGTGTGAGGAGGAGGTGCAGATTGGACTGATCCTCCGTGAGCCAGGGAGCAGTGACAATTGCCAACACACCACTGGAAGCTTGGGGACAGACAGGGAGCAGACTCTCCCTCACAGCCCTCAGAAGGAACTTACCCTGCCGACCCCTTGATCCTGAATTTTTAGCCTCTGGAATGAAAACTATCCTCCTCTGTGTCAAAACCACCCAGCACACTGTGCCAGCACAGCCCTAGCCCACGAACGCAGGGGGCATTGGGAGGACTTTGGCTTTTCCTCGGAGTGAAAGGAGACACGTCGCAGGGTTCTGAGCAGAGGTGGGCACGGTCTGACTTAGACGTCGACAGGATCCTCCCGGATGCCACATGGGGAAGGCAGTGTTGAGGAGCAAAAGCGTGATATTATAGGTCATACACACAGGCCAGGGGGTGCCCATGGATGGGTGGGAAGTGGCAGAATTCTGGATGTGTTTTGAAAATAGAGGTCAAGGTTGAAGTGTGGTGTGAGAATAAAGGAGGAGGCAAGGATGACTACAAGGTGTTGGGCTTGACACACGAAAAGCTGAGTCCCCACTAACTGAGGGGGGTCAGGCCTTTGGTTTTGGACATGCGAACCATGAGCTACGCAACAGGCAGCCAACTGAAAATAGTAGCCAGTGGTAGCACAAAGTGGGTTCCTATCCCTATAAAGTCCCTGAGGGATGCTAATGGCGATAAAATCCATTCATGGGTAGGAAGGTCAAATGTGGGGATGCTGCCGAGTTCAGTAACAACCAGTGATCAGGTCCGACGGACACCATCACGGTGAGGAATCGCGTGCACATAAAGATAAGACAGGTCCTCACTAGGAGCTCCACAAGGACACTGCTGTGTCCAAGGGCTGTGTGCTGCTTCATATAACATACATCATTTAGACTGCACGTATGTTCAGATGGGTTGAAGGAGTCTAGTGAGAGGAATTAGCCATGGGAAGCACCACCGCAACGCCCCTTCTTTACAGTGACAGACAACTCCTCCTACTGGGGTGTCTTTGTAGCTTTCAATACATTCAGTATTGAGGACTGTCTTACGTCTCTGTTCAGCTGTAATTCATTATGCTGAATATTCTTATTGAATGCTCTTTCTGCTGAAAAATTAATCTCCATGACCATTAATCCTGAAGTTATTTCATGAGACATTTTAGAGTCCATTAGCATGCAAATGAAAAGGAGTGATCCCAGGTTTAATATTTAAAAAATTGAGTGGCTTTTACAATGGTTTACTTTGATGTTTTGGAAAGGGGACCATGTCAGGCAGGCTCCCAGCATCAGTGGCACTTGGGTTGGAGGTTGGGAGAGCCATTTTCTTGGTGATGGGGAAGAAGGCAGCCTCTGGGGGAGAGGTGAAGAGTTAGTGGTCCCAGGAGCCTTTGAAGTGGCAGGCACGGAGCCAGGGTTCAGGCTGCAGAGTGTGGGGTTGTGGGGACGCTGTGGAAAGCAGAAAGTGGGAGGCATGAGAGGTGTGTCCACAGAAAGTGTCCTGAAGGACAGATAAGACAAGCAAAGAGGCGGGAAACAAAGGCTGAGGGAGAGCATTTGGCCACCCATGCACCATGACATGGTTAAGATTTAATTTGGTTCGCTGTCCTAAAAACCATGTGGAGATGATTATTTCATGGTTAAGATGAATGCAACAAACATTGTTTTAGCACCTCTTGTGTGCCAGGATGGTTCCAGGGATGAGGACCCAATGTCTTTGGGGCCACTGTTAGCTACCTCTATAAGTTTGTAAACTTGGTCCTCAGAGGGGTATCTATCTGTAGTGGGCTGAAAGGAGTCAGGCCTCTGAGCTGGAAATAGAGGTGGTGGATTCCCTAAGGACTGGAGGCTACCTAGCTGGGCTGCATGAATGACAATCTGGTGATCTTTCTCCCTCCTACCTCTCAATGTCACTGCATGTCACCAAATTGCCTCCTTTTTGAATTTCTATAAGAGGTACTATCCTTACAGAAGAAATAGTGGGTTAGAGCATAGCAAGCAATTGAGTGAAAACAGAATGTAACATAATAGCAAGAAGTGGTCAAGGACAGGCAAAGAGGTAACTGAGGACATGGCCATGGAAGGCAGGAGACCTTAGATCAAATACATTTTAGAACCGAAAATAAAGTCATGAGTCAGCCCTTACTGAAGACAGTGTGGATGATTCTGCCTCAGTAAGAAGTGCAGTAGTACCTTACAGTTACTGAGTACTACGCGCCAGGTACTGTCCTAAGCATTTATACGCATTCACTTATTTGATCCTTACAATGAATTAGATAACAACATTCTTATTTTACCTCTGGGGAAACTGAAGCACAGAGAGTTACGTATCTTACCCAAGGTCACTCAGCCTGTACATGGTGGTTTGTGTTATGAACGGAAGCGAGGTGGTCTCAGTCCTGATGCCCTTGACTTTAGGGTTCCCACAAGCAACCTAGTTTTTGTTCCTGGGTGCATTTTATTGCTTTCTCTTGCTTTCCTACCAGGTTACAGCTCTTCAAAGGCAAGAGTTGCATATACCAGGTACCAGGGGGCAGAGCACGCACACACAGTGACATGCTCTCTGTGCCATCGGTATGGCTGATGGATGCTCTTTTTGATTTTATTCGTCATAAGACTGCTGTGAAGGAGCAACCTGAGTCTCACTCAGGAGGAACCCGGGTCTCATAAAGGAAATCTTTGCAAACCACGCCAACCTTCCTGCAGCAGGAGACTGCCTTTGCGGTGTCACGAGAGGCTTTGTCAGCTCTCGGTGAGTGGCTTCAGGACTACAAAAAGAGTTCCTCATTGGCCACATTTCACACTTGACTTTCAGAACACGAGGCACTAGGGACACGCACAGCTGGAAATAAAGGGAACAGTCGATGCTTCCTTTGAAACTTCATCTCCATGTAAATATTTTCTTGAATAAAATATTCAAGTAATTGAAGTGTGCTGAAGCAAAAGTCTTCTAAGTTTTATCTTGATAGAGGGCAAGAGAGAGAAAAATGCTAAAAATTAGGATGAGTAGGCAATTTGGGAAAATACTACACTTGCCCTTAGCCAAAAGGCTGAGAAACAACGGCAATTTGGGAAAATAGAATTATATTTTGTTTTTCTGAAAGGGCCAGTGAAGCTGTAACTACAAGAAAATGGTTCCTAAGAATATAGAAATAACGAAATGAGCGTACATTAGCGTGTCACACACATGATCTTCCTTCTGCAGTTGCAGTTGTAGCAAAATGTGAGAGAGGGGTTGGTGATTTCTTTTAAGAACCCCAGGCATTCTGATTATGGAAACCTGATTTGTTTTGGTAGCTACAGAGATTGTCTATTTATTCTCAGAGCCATCCAAGCATAATTTTGGAGCCCGTGGGAGAAATAACGGATCATTTTAGCCTAAGGGAAAATACGGCCCCAGTGTGGATAAGTGCTGTATCCCATCCGCCTGGTCCATCAGGAGCAGCAGCAGAACCAGGCAGTGAGGCTCCTGCCAGCCTCCCGAGCTGCCTGCATTTGCACGGGCCGTCAGATGGTGAGTCCAATTTAAAAATACAAAAATAAAATTGTGAAGTAGTTTCATGTGTGGAACCAAATCAAGTAGTGAAGCAAAGCATATTTTGATGCTTACAGGGTGTCAGCTGAGGGATAAGTCTTCTGAAGGTATTTTTCTGGTTTACGTGTGCATCCGCTTAAATACAGTTGAGAGAGTGGAGGAGTTAAGGATTTCCATCTTTGTATCTAAATTAACAGCCAATGGACTGCATGTTTATGGAAACCCCTCTCTATATAAAATAGGTGAAGATAAAGCTGCCTGACAGACACAGTGGATTCCTCCTCTGCTCTTCCCTCAGGGGGTTTCTGAGGCGCGGCCACAGGGGCCCTCGTTCCTGAGCAGAGACTGAGAGCCTCCAGCTCCTAGGCTGTTGCCAAGTGCCTTCACCCCATGCTGAAGCATCACCACCAGGGGCTCCTCTTTCTCTTAGTCACTCTCCCCCACTCCTCTCCCACTCAAAAGTCGTTCCACTATTTTTTTCCTGATTAACTCTGTTTGGACACACTCATGGCTTTGTCCTTTTATGACAATATAGTTTAAACAAGGTTATATGCAGATACCTTCAAACCAACAACCTCTTTAAAGGCAATTAAGGAATTGACTAAAATTATAGCGACGTTATTGGCCTGATTCCTACCTGGGAGACGTAACAAATTTATCACACTTTTTGGCAGTTAATTCCCAAGACTTCTGAGACGGATTTTAGACTTGATAACTCAGTGTCTGCATATAACGTTGTTTTTATGCTAGATTTCCGCAATAAGAGAAAGTTAGGAGAACAGGTTGAGAAATGCCTGGATATAGTTTAATCAGGGGTAACAAATGGAACAAATTTGGGGGAGTAAAGAAGTGCAAGGGAGGCACAGGAAGAAAGGGAATACAGACGGGGGTGGTGCTTGAACGCTCTGTTAAGGTGTGTAGAATTTGGACTTGATGACTATTCTGATGCTCAGGCTTGGTTTCTACTCCCTGAAACTAGGACATGCAGATTTGCCAAGACTGTGTTTTAAAAGATATTCTGTTCAACAATGAATACATCAGCCTCTGAATATTTACTCATTTGGGTAAACATGAGAGCTAGCTCACAGAAGCAGCACAAGCAATCTGGCAGTTCTGGCCCAGACCACCCGAAGATATGCTGGGGGGCGCATCCCATTCATCCCCTGAGTCATCCTACACTGCCTATCTGCTCTGCTCCCCTCCTTCTGGCCAAACTCTGCGTACTTCCCTGCTCCTGCCCCCACATGCCCCTAAGTCGGCCCATTGTGTACTCTTGCTTGTATCCTCTGGGTCCCTCGGCAGCAGGGTTACCACATGGGCCAGGGAGGCTACTGATGGGCCACTGCTGCTGACCCCGCCCCTTGGCAAGCCCTGCACCTCTGCTCCCGCCCAGTGGGCATCTCAAATAGTTACTGCTGCCTCCAGCTCGGGTTGGATGTTCTAATGCAACTTACATTTAGCTAAGGATCACTGAAAATTGGAATATGGGAGCACAGGAGACTAGTATGGAGTGGCTATTCACCAACATTTGGAACTTCAAAATAAGGACATAATAACCACTTCAAGTCAAGTGTGTGTGTGTGTGTGTGTGTGTGTGTGTGTGTGTGTTCATATAAAATAGCAGCAATCAGGCCAATGCTAAAATAGGAATGTCATTAAACACAAAAAGCTTGAATTCCTGCCAACTTAACACAATCAGAATGCACAATCCTTTGAGGATCTCTCTCACTTGCATATATGCTAAACGCTGCCTTTCCTTCCTCTACATACTTTTCAGGCTTACACTTCTGCTGATTTCCCCAATTGTGAATTCCACTCACCCAGCTCCGCAGCAAGGCAAAGGAATAGCCAGGCCATTATCACCGGCCCATGGGAAGCAGCTGGGGAGGTCCTGGGGCTGTTGAACAGGTGGCTGGAGCCAACCTAGTTGAAATTCCAGTAAGGTCTTCAGGCATCATCTCTTGGGGAAATGTTGAAACTGACTTCTGGTACCATCTGTTTTCCAGTTGGCATCCACCAGAGCTCTATGCCATGCCCCATAAAAGTCAGTAGGAGCTGGCCTGTGCTGTGTATGCTCTAGAGTGGCCTTCCCTTTCTGTGATCATTATTACTATACCAGCGATCACTGGAAAGTAGGAGTGAGATTGTGTGTGGAGGTAATAGAGATGTCGGCCTCATGCATGTGTGTTTGCACTGATAACAGAGGCACAAGGAAAAGGGGAAACCACCATCCAAAAATATCCACTCCAGCATCCTGAAATATTTAAAGCTGCTTTCTTTTGTATTAGGTGTGTCTCTTCATTAAAACACAAATGACCTTGGAGCACAATACGTTCAGTATCAAATCATTTATTAGATCTTTCCATAGGGGCAAATGATGGCGAGAAGCACCCTTCATTTGTAGGTCAAGTTCTATGAGTGCTTCATATTTTTAGCATACTTTTTTTAAAGAAGTATAAAGTTTTCAGTGTACATTACTTCATTTGCTCCTTAGCACAATTATTTATGACAAGTGGAGCAGGAGTTATTATTTCTATTTTACAGACGAAGAGACTGAGCTTAGAGATGCTAAGTGATTTACCCCACATCTCATGTGAGGGAAGGGCAGGGGCAAGACTCAAATCTGGGTCCTTGTTTTTTCTCTGCAGCTGAGTTGAAAGATGTGTCAGGACAAGAAAGAAATATAGGTTCAGAGCAAAGGAAAGCATATGAGGAGCCCATAGAGATGGGGGCAGGGCAATGGGAAACAGAGTCCTGGCCACCAGGAGCTGATTAGAGAACAATGGACCCAAGTGGGAAGGGAGACTGCACGGGTATAAAGCACTGGAATAACTCATATGTCCATCAGTGGTGGGCCACATGCCCAGATAAACCCTGAGTAAACACTTAAAGATCCTCGCTTCCGCATTTAAAAAACATGCTTTTATGAAAGTACTGCACATGGGCGATTAGGAAGAGGGAGGGAAGGAGAGGGGCCGAAATAAGGAGGAAGTATTACTCCAGAGAAGTAAGTAGTGTTGCAGCCAGCATTGCTCCGGGGGAAGCTGTAACTCTAACAGGGCGAATGCACGGGAGACAGGTGATCAGGCCTGGGTCCAAAACAGGTGCAAAGTTAGGTCAGAAACCCCTACATAAGATAGGAAACACCAATGATTGATATCTTAGTGGGTGAATTAGGGACAAAAATAGCTTTGTAGAGGCAACAGAGAAAAATCTTCACATGTTTCGTGATACAAATCACCCTCACATGAGTTTGAAGCTTAGGGTTGCAATAGCTGTAGTTAGAAACCGAAGCTCAAAATTAAGTTAATGATCCCAGACAGATAAAGTTTCAGGTGCATGGCCAAAGCAAACTGAAAGCTTTTCCAAAACCAAAAACCAAAAAACATGCTTTTCGAACTGGGCAGATTGCAAAGAGGTCTCACAGACTGAGTTCCAAAAAATATAAACTCACAATTAAAAATCTCTAACATGTGAGGAGATAAGACATCATTACTAAGAGTCAACAGAAATGCAATGTACAATAAGACCTGCAAAGGTGGTTGATATTGGAAATTTTAGATAAAAATATAAAAATAGATATATTTTATATGATTAAAGAAGAGGTATTGAAAGTATGTAGAAGTACTAGAAGATCATCCAGAGTGACTAAAAATATTTGGAGCTGGATGCAGAGCCTTTGGTACATTACAGGTGCTCCATCAGCCTTTGAGCGGTACATCATGACAAGCAGGGTTTCCCCCAACCCCTGGCTGACATATGCAAAGTGAACGTTCTCTAAGGCAGCCCTGCTGTGACTTACCTAATACTGCAGAATCTAATAGTTAGGGACTGAGAATCCTAGACAATGATTTTCTCACTTGACTTTGTAGTGGCTGCTTTGTTAGTAATATTGTAATACATTCTATAAATAACAAAATGTTGTTTACTCAAGCTTCATTATGAAACCCTTGTGTTTATACATAATACTCACAAGAAATGAAATATCTCCTTACCCTACATTCCTGTCTCTTCTCTAAAAAACTAACCTAGCATAATTTGTAAGTAATGCTAACATAGCATTATTTACCTAAACTGGACATTTGAAGACAATACTCACAATTTTCCACAACCCATATTGCATATAAAATAGCAGGAAAGAACTTGTTCATAAATCTAAGTGAGCAAGAAGCACTGCATTTATCCATTGTGTTTAAAGTATGACTATTTCCTCTTCACTGGCAGAAAATTCAAAACCATCATTCCTGGGTCCATTGCCCCTGGATGGAAGGCACAGCATGCTAAGGAATTATATGACCCAAGCATTGGGGAAGTTCCTCTAGCAAAGGCATCGGTCCACGCTGGGCCACCTACTGCCCTGGACCACATGGACTCTTCCTGTCTGCAGCCACTCCAGTTTCTGTGCCCTGCTGGGTCTTCACGATTCTCTGACAAGACTGGAACTGAAACCGAACCCAAGTTCGGCTGCCTGCCTCAACGAAAGATAAACTTGTGAGACAAGTGCTGGTGAGGAGAGGTTTATTCAGCTGTCGACAACTTGAGAAGATGGGGAACTCATGTCCTCAAAAACTGATCTCAATATCTCAGTGCAGACAGAGGATTTTATAGGGAGAGGGAGGGAAGGCAGAACAAAGAGATCAGGAGAGGGGCTGTGGACATGCAGGCTATGTTGCTGCTGGTCCTGATATGGATCTTCAGTGTCAGCATCCTGGAACTGGCCAATACCAGCCAAGTTCCGGCAGTTGGGCAATCTGCATCAACCAAAGTCATGATCAAGGCCATTTCTTGGACAAGCAGGATCCAGAACTGTTGATGCCTTCAATATATTTATAAAGAAGCTGTCAGTGTGTGAGTTCTTTTTATCAGCTTATGAATACATTTTATTCTGATTCTATTTCATGGTAGGTCAGAGTAGTATAAAGTTTTTATTCCCTGTTACAGAACCTGGAGGTGAATCATAGTACCATGACTTTTTGAGTTTTGTCACTTCCCCAGAGGAGAAATTTCCAGAGGTTTGTGTCTTTCCCAGACCTGAAGAAGACCCTTTCCTCCTAGCCTGGCTGCTTGTCAAAGGCATGTTCCCTCTCTGCTTTCCTTTGGGGAGCTACGATTTCTAAGGCAAGTGAAATGAACAAGGAGGGAAAACTAGAGGTAGGAAAAGCACAATTTAAAGTGTAATAAATCATCCTGCCCTAATAATATCATATCTGTAAACTGGGATTTTCCCCCTTACAAAATTTTGGAAATTTCACAGAAGAAAATCAATGCTAAAATTGCATTATATTCTTTATGAATATATGCGTGCACATGTAGCTATACAAATAAATATACAAAAGATATATGAGGTATATCCAGAAAGTATCCAGCCATGCAATATGAAAAATGGAGACATATATTGAAGATACAGGACACAAGAAACATTGTACACAGGACAATGATGCCTCAGTCCCCTTCAAAGTAGGCATCTTGGGACCTCACACAGTTCTTCCAGCATCTATTCCTCTGTTCAAAATACTCTGCAAAATCCTTTGTTGGAATTGCCATCAGTTGCCCCATTGTATTTACCTGAATCTCATCAATCTCATCAACGGTCTGAAATCTCTTTCTTTTCAAAGGTGATTGTAGTGTTGGGAAAAGCCAGAAGTCACAGGAAGCCAAATCTGGTTCATTGTTACCAGTCTGAATCAAGTCACTAGCAAATGCAGCATGTTTTTTCTGCTCTGGTGGTAGAAGCCACGGAACAAATTTTGCCACCACATGTTTCATGCCAAGATCCTGTGTCAAAATCTTAGACACAGTTATTTTTCAAATCCCCATCTTCTAGTTCTCGCACTGTCAGTCACCCATCTTTGTTGATTGCAGCCTGTACACATCCAGCATTCTCAGGTGTTCTGCTTGCTTCAGGCCTTCCAGAACATGGATCACTTTCAACAGATTCTTGAGCATCTTTGAAGCGTTTGTGCCACACTTTTATTTGTGCTGCACTCATTGCATCATCTCTGAAAGCCTTCTGAATCATCCAACTAGTATCTACAGAGGGATTTTCAAGCTTAATGCAAAATTAGATGCAGATCCATTGCTCTATCTACCCAGTCATTTTGAATGCAACAGCCACACAGTACACATGCTCACTCAATGGTGTCTACTGCCTTTACTGACTAGTACAGTGAAGTCATCATTGTTCATGAGTGCATATTCCTGTCCACTCTCCTTGGCTGCCAGGTCACATCAATGTCACACAAACCATTCTTGTTATATTAACAATGGCTGGACTTTTCCAGACATAGCTCTTATATGTGCACAATATAAACACATATATGTATATACAAAACAGATACATATATATGTGTGTACTTGTATGTATCCACTATAGCATCATAAGCCCCTACCAAATTATTAGAATTTATTTTGTCTTTGTCTTCTCAGTGCAATCCTGAGTTCTACCATTTGTGAAATGAAGGATTAATGATATTTGAGAACATTATTCTCCTTGCCACCTCAGCTTTCCTTCATCCCATTTTTCTTTTAAATTTGACCAGTTATAAATTTTGTTTTTATATATTTATTCATGTACTTATTTTAAAATTCTTGCAACATAAAATTTGCCTTTGCCAGCAATGTTGCTTCAAAGGAGGTGACCTTTGAAGCCTCCGTCTGTGGGGGTCCACTGCACTAGGCTTAATGGAACCTGTGATTTGGGGACACAGTTCAAACCTCCACAACCTGATCATCAATTTGGTTGGATGGGGCAGACTGCTGAGAAGAAGTGAGATGGAAAAACAAGTACAACTAATGATTGAGAAAAGGGTGAAAGCCCTGGTGGGCCATGGAGAACATAGAAAAAATTTGAAAACAGATTGGGTTGAGTTGGACAAATTTGATGGAGTGACCAGAAGTCTACCTCTTGCTTAAAGACTCCAGGAGATCCCTAAGAAGAAGTCCTTGGAAACAGGGGTCTGCCTTGGAGCCTTTGACAGAGGAACGATTCAGAACATTTTATTAATGCCAATCTATCTCAGAGACACCAAGGAGGGTGACTCATTGCTGGATCTTTGGCAAGCTGAGGATTTCTCCTTGGAAATGGAGAGAGACACTTAGCTTAGACCCAGAAGGAAAACTCAACTTTGTGTCTGGGGACCCAAGCAAGCCAGGGCTTTCAGAAGAAGGGGTCAAAAGAGTTATGGCAAAATAGTTCAGGAGCCCAGATGGCACAGCTGGAAGGGACCTTGGGCCCCCAACCTTACAGGGGAGAAAACTGGGGGCAGCGACATATTCAAGCCCACACGGTGCACGAATGGTGAGCCTGGACTGGACCCGGAGGAAGATACCTCTTCCCACCCCTTTTCCACATGTTTTCAACAAGGACTCCTTGGCTTTTGTGCCCAGAAGGGGTGACGTCATTTCTTGGATTGAAGGAACAAAGAAAGTCTTACTACTTATTCAGGTGATACACTTAAGGACTCAAGTTATCTGGAGCTTTATCTCATTTGAGAAGTTACAGCAAATAACAGTGACTGATCATTGCCTAGATTATCTAAGTGACTCTCAGGGGACAAGAAAACAGCAAGCAGGATGGTGCTTCTTCACGTCATACCTTCGAAACATTTCTCTGTTTCCTGGAACCTCTTAATGTTGTCTTTAAACAAAAATGCATTTCTCTTGCTTTGGAGGAATGCCGAGGGTTTTTCCTCAAGACTGATTCTCTATCAGAGAGCTGCCGTTAAATGACATATTGAATTGCGTTCCTGAATATTCTCAGTTCTACTTTAAGTAAATTCCCACTGTAAAATCTGTTTGTTTGTTTGTTTGTTTTTTTACTTACCTCCTGAACCCTTCTATTATCACTCAGGGCGCAGGTTGATAATGAATGGCTGGGCCCTGTTATAAACTTTTATTTTCCACTGTGGATGTGTAGTTAGCAATGCAATTATTGGAGAACTGCCACCAAGCAGTGCAAATAATTAAAGATAATAAAATAGCAGGATTTCAACATGAAAACACGCACCCTATGTGATGATGTGCATTAAAATTCGCTGGTACATCATCTGTCAATTTGGTAGGTTTATTATTCACAACATCTGTGCTTCATAAGTTAATAAAAGCCAATAACTGCGACTAGTATAGCAGCTATAATTTTCTGTATATTAAGACACGTTTATGGCTCCACAGAAACAAGAAAGAATTAACCCTGAAACCAACTGGATCGAAGCTCTACTAACAAATCTAGAGGGGTGCTGAGATTGTTTCTAAAAGGGAAGTCCTGCAAACATTGCTGGATTCCTCAAATCAACCCAGAGTTCTTCAGGTATCTTACCATTCTCCCAGCCAGCTCACAGCATGCAGCTCCGAAGAAATAAAGGCTCAGCGGAGAATGAAACTAGAAATCAGGAAGAGCCTACTAGCTTAAATCCACGTGTAAAAGAGCATTAGTTTCTCCATGTGTGAGATGGGAATAATGGAGGGACTTCCCACCTGGGGCTCTAGGGCACAGATGGGTAAGGACTGGCAAAGCCCCCTTACACATTTCCTGTATGTGGGGAGAAGTTCAGTTCACGGCACCCCGTGCCAGAACGGACCACGAGCTCTCCTCATACCCTTTGGGACACTTCATGGGTGTCTCCAGCAGCCAGTACCTCACAGGTGATCTCTGCAAGGCCTTTCCTTTTTCAGACGTCTAGTGGGGGTGCACTTCATTAGTGTTTGCGACCAGCCATTTTTATTTAAATGAAATGAAACAATAGAAAAGATGAGAAAGCATCATATATGCTAAGTATTGTTTTCATTTACACATATTTTTGGCGGAGACTAGACTGAAATAGAAAATTAATTTTTTTTACTGGCCAAGCTCAACATTTGGAAATCACCAGAGTGGCTGGTACCCCAACTTTGCTTTTCTCTTCAGGAGTTTGACATTCTGTTAAGAAGCAAAAATAATGAATAGCAAAGAGCTCTGGAGAGGGAACCAGGAGACTGCTGGGCCTGGCCCTTCCTTGCTGAATTAATTTCTCTGAGCCTCAATCTTCTGTGTAAATTATGGATAAAAATGTTCATGCTCACAGGCCTGTCACAGGAATATGTATGATTACAAAATACACATTTTATCATGATTAGGATTTTTCTGCAATGCCCAGCACGGAAGCCTTTCGCCTTTAATCTCCCTCCCTGCACAGGCAGCCCCCTCCATGGCCGTTCCCATGGCAACCGCTTTGCCTCGCACCCGCTCCTGCTCTTCCTGTCTTACTCATCCTCCAAGACTTGGTTCAGGCACTGTCTTCCCGCAGCGCGCCTTCTCTGAACTCCTGGGTTGTACTTCCATGCCCCATACCACCCCAAATGTACACATCTCTTTTCACGTACCACGTGTAAAGATGAAAACCTGTTCATGTGCCTGAGGCTCCCACCACACCATCACACTTCCCACACCTTCTTTCTCACTGTTTAATCTTCTGAATCTCAGCCGCGTGTCCGCTTGTCCCGGGAGCGCCGTACACTGTTGGCTGAGCGGAACCGAGCTAACCTGCGGCTTTCCTCTCGCTTTCTTCCTGCGACTTCACTCTTGTTCGCCTACACCGCTGTGCACATAGCTGCGTAGTTTTCCTACCTCTTATCCTGTTTCTAGCTTGTCCATGGCATAAAGAACAACTCATGGGGGGTCACAGTGACTCCCTGGTCTTCTTTACTGCGGCATCTCCCAGGGACGTCCAGTTACTCACACTTTGTGCCCTTTACCTGGGAGGTTGTGCATGAATCTAGTGCAGTGGGGGTGGGGGGAAGCTTCGGGCACAGAGGTGACTGGCAGGGGGAGGCTCTGGCCCTCCTGGCTGTGCCTTTGCTTCCTCTTTGCCCGGAATCTGCAAGGAGAGACAGGGAGCTGGGCTCCCCGTGGCCCCTGCTCATGCCCCTGCCTCTGCCCACAGAGAAAGGGAGGTGCTGGCAGTCTGCTGACCCTCAGTCACTACCCAACCATCCTGCCCCGAAAACGTTTGGTTCCCAATCCAACATATAAATAATTCACAAAGCAATTTCCAGGGGGCCACGAGGGTGCAACACAGAGATCAATAAGGCCGGGAGACAAGGACAGAGGCTCTGCACACCCTGAGTGGAATCAGATGGTTGCATCACTGTCTGGCTGCTGAACGTTCCCTCTCTTGTCACTGCCAAGTTGCTGGGCTGATTTATCGGGAAAAAGAGGGAATGGTTGCCTTCTCCCCGCTGTCGCTGATCCCTGTGAGGGAGCAGGGCACACAAACATCTGGTTTGCTTCCCTTGTGTTTGTTTGTTTGGTCATGCGTGGAGTTTTGTCCGGGGGTGGGGGGGTGGGGAGCTGGAGCATGGAGTATATTCAGAGTTTCAATAAATTGAAAATTGCTCCTGCTGAGATTTTGAAAAGTTATTTTCCCGCTGGGTTTCAGTCGAGACTTTTCTGTCTTTCACAGAATATTTAAAGTGGCTTCCACTGGGTTAGGTACCCTGCGAACAATTGTCAGGGCTGTACGTGGAAGGTGGTGGGCCCAGCATGTTTCCCAAAGCTCCAGGCCGCTCAATTTGCTATTTAGTAATACATTACCAATTACAATCCTCTGCCTGCCAACTTCTCTAAAAGCTGCAATAATAGTAATGGTACCATGTCATGCCTTTCCTCTTGAATGAACCTTCACTTGTCTTGAGGATGGCATGAGCCAAAAGCAAATGCCCTGCCATCCCATTAGAAGGATCTCAGCCTGCTTTCACATGCCAGGTTGCAAAGCATTTCACATGCATTAGCTCAGTGAATCCTCATCACATAATAGCACACCCTTGTATCATCAGCTCCAATTTACAGAAGGGCGGGCGTTGTCTTAAAGGTAACCAACATACTGCAACTGTGGGCCTGCAAAAGGTGGGGCCGATACCCAGGCCGTCCGACCTGAATGCAGTGCTCCTGTGTTGTCTTCTGACCTGTGGCGTGCTTCTGGGACCCTCTCCAACAGCCACATGACGAGAGTCAGCTTCTTTCCTGGTGGGAGACCTCCAGTTTCGTTTCCTCTCCAGTGCGCCTGGCTCCAGGGGAAGAGAAGGGATTGGTCTAAGAGGAGACCAGCATCCACGCTCTTCTGAGCTAGTGATCACTAAAGAGTGGACATGGGAACCCCACTCAGGCCAGGGCAACATAATTCCAGGTCTCTGGGGCCTTCTCGGCGTGTTCTCTCCTAGTTCCTGTTTGGGACGTTGTCATGGGACGTTTGTAGTGCTGACCAGCCAACACCGACTCATGGGCTTTCTCTGGGTCATTCATCATCAGCGGCAGAACGGGGGCTTGGCCGTCTTCAAAGTGCAATAAAATACATCTGGGCTGCATCGAAAACAGGTAAACAAATGGGGGAGGGGGGGTGCGGCATCATTTGAGATGGTGGTACACCAAGAGAGGAGAATGAAAAATTGGGTGATTTGACAAAAATTTGCTTAGGGAAATGGACATGGTAGGATGGGTGTCTGAGTGGATTGTTGAGGGAGACTGTCAGGAGAGGAGACACAGTTCCTGGGACTGAATGACAGGAAGGTGCCAGACAAGTAAGCATCTGGGGACAGAGAGTGGTATGTGGGGAGTAGCAAATACAAAGGTGGCCAGTCAGGAAAGGCCTTGAGGCAGTCACTATGTGAAGGCAGGCCAAGGGCGTGTGCATGGAGCAGAGAGAGGAAGGGGAGAGGGGCAACCGTGGAGCCGGAGGGCCGGGCAGCGCCCACATCAGGCAGAGCCTGGCCGGTGCTCCTGTTCTATGGGCGGTGTTTTCACAGGCGATGAAGGTCCTTACACACAGCAGAACACTAGTGCTGAACATTCACGTTCATGAGGGCTGTGAGACCCAGGGTGTGGGCACGTTGGGCCAAAAGAGAAGTGAGACTGGAGAGAAATGGCCATTTTAATAAAATAGGAAACCGTGACTATGAAAGGAGGCCTCAGTCCAGTGGGTGGGTTCCTGCAGACCCCTGGTCACAGCATTTTTGTCAGTCGATCAGTACCTCACCTTGCTTTGTGTTTGTGTCCGTTCAAAGACCCTTGTTACACACACACACGTGTGTGTGAGATATTACATCCACGGCTTACATAAGACCATCTGGCGTAAGTTCTCGTGCTACTGCTCATGAATTCAATGTTAATAAATGGTGTCTGTATTATACGTTCTATCATAATGAATACTAATTATAGTATGTGATATATAGTCCTATATATTGCATTTCATTTTTTGTATTTATATAAAATATTTGTTCATGAATGTTAAGTATATGTTTATATATAATATATATGTGCAACACTATATACATATATAATTGATTACCGTTCATCGGCACTATGACTCAGGCCTGCAGGAAACCCATCTCGCCCGTGTATTTTCCCCCAAAGGCACAGCCCAGCCTTCCTGCTGTTAGGAGCACCAGACAGCACCTCAGCCCTGTGCTTGGAAGCCATTTTAAGCAGCAAACTCACCAACAAAAAGCACAAAAATGTGAAAAATGTGGCGCTAAGCAGGCTGAGAATTTTCCCTTGTTTATATCATGAGAACTGAAACCTGTCGTATTGTGAGAGTGAAAACCTCTTCTTCGACATTAGCTGAGAGCTTGGGCATGGTGAGTGGGGGAGACTCAAAGCTTTTACTGCTCCCAGCATGTCCCTGCCCCACAATCACCATGACAGAACTGCGAGCCGTGGTTTGGGGCTGTAAACAAACTTCAGGATGCAGGTGAACTCACGAACACGGGACCTGCACATGTAATGAGCATCGCCTGCCCTGGTTCTTCCTGCCTGCGGGAATGGGTTCCTGTCCCGACTCCTGAAAATGTCAAGTGTGCTCCATCTGAGAGTAGGAGTACAAAGTAACGAGACAGGATTTGGTGGGTGTCTTGTGAAACCCAGGCCCACCCACGTCTCTCTTCGCCTCTCCCCCTCCTGCACATATGCTCTGCTTTGGGCCCTGGGCCTGTTGGAGATCTCCCACGCTGTTGGGTTCTTCCCCACGGGGCTCCTTCATCCATGAGGGGACAGGTGAGAGCGCTGAGCGGGCGGCTCTGAAGTCCCACGGCCACTTGCTCTGCACGGGACCTAGAGAAGGTCATGCACTCTCACCGGCTGCAGTTTTGTCTTCTCTGAAATTGTGACAATAAGGGCATTTACCTAAGAGGATGCTGTGAAAATGAACAACCTCCCATTTATAGAGCACTCCACACAAGGCCCGGCACAGTGTGATCCTCTGCTGCTCTGCCAGGTACGATTCTTCCAGTCTGCTGCCAGGTCACCTCCTCTGTGACACTTTGCAGAGTCCCCAGGCACAATGAATCATTTTTCCTTTGTGCTCCCAAATCATCCGTCCATAATCACGACAGCATTTGAGAAAAATCACCGTTGACAAGCTTCCCTCCCTGGAAGATCGCTGAGAGAGACGGGTCTTTTCCACCTTTGTTTCCCAGTGTCCCTCCGAGAACTAGACACTTAGAGGCCCTCACCAGTGCATGATGGATGTGAGTTAATAAACACACATGTGTTTGTAGTTGCAATGCCCAACATTAGTGGCTTGACCAATCAGAAGGGAACGTTGGGAAAATATAAAATAGCTCCTTTTCAAAAGTTCGAACCACAGACATTGTCAACCTAAGCCTAAACGTCCACAGAAAATTGTTTCCATACTCCGACCCTTCAGAAGGGGGTTTCTCCAAGTGTGGCTGGAATCACCTGGGAAGTCTGTTAATTATGTCGATTCCTAAATCCACCTCAAATCTGCTGGATGTGCACGATGGGTGACAAGCTTCTCTCGCGGTGTTTGATGACCAACGTGGGGCCAGCTGTGCAAACCCTTCAGGATAATCTGGTGACACACGGCGGGTGCATGAGGATGGAAGTGCCTCGGTGAGGGCAGGGACCACGTCTGTTTTGTTCAACCTGTACCCTGCATTCTAGGACATGGTGTGAAAGAGCACAATACATAGTTGCTGGCTAAATAAGCAATGAATCAATGACCCAGATGAAAAGCCAGTCCAGAGTCCCCGGTCAGCGCTGTGGATTGTAGCACTGAAAAGGGAATCTCGAGGCCCACTGGTCCTCAACCTTCAATGCAGTTAACAGTCATCTGAAAATCCTGCTGAGAAGGGATCTGCAGGACCCATCATTGGGAGACTGAGTCACTAAGTGTGGAGGGTGGGGCTGGACCACTTCTGACAGGATTTTTAGCGTGATACATTTTTAACGGGATCATAGGTGATTATGCTGCAAGCACCACGGTGCCGCACTTTGACAAAGAGGGCACTGTGCCATCCAAGCCATGGTTCAAAGGCCGGGACCCAGTTAAATGACGCGTCGGTACGTGGTGTGGCTGTGGAATGTGCAGCCATCAATGCACAGAGGGTGCATAGGTTGTGTTTGATACTCGGTCTAATCAAAATCGTGAACAACGTCGGCCACAGGACAGTGGGACCTCTGCCATGCTGCTCCAGTAAGCACGCACAAACAGTGTGTGTTACATTGCGTTTACAGTGTAGAGTGTCACTGAAATTCTCTTCTCTTCCGGACCTTAATTTGCTTCCTGACAGAGGAAGAAAGGCAGAGCCCACTCACTCTCTTCGGTCCATGCCCTGTTGAGTGAAAAACCATACTGCAGCCATGGTCTCTCAGAATGCCTTCCTACTCATTGGATGGTTGCTGCGAATACTTTCAATTTCTGACGGCTCTTCTCGTTGCTTTGTGGGTCCTTTATACGACGTAGGGTTCTGAGTTTTTCACTGTGTCTTCTTTCCTAAGAGCTACCCACATGCGCTGCTCTGCTAGCGCCTTTGCAGGCTTTTGAAGGAGGTAAAACCTGTGAGATGCTTGCAAGTGGTACATAGGGATCAGTGGAGTTTGCAGGTGGCAGCAGGCAGGAAGAGGAAGCAGATGAGCCACACGGAAGTCGTTTGCCTCCGGCTGCACTTAGCCCAGAGTAATTCGTATGCACTCTGCCTTTATCTGCAGCTAAAATGTGAGCATGTTGAGAAAAAAATATCTCCAAGGAGCTCTTGTGTTTGATGGATTACAAAATGTTTCATTACATTTACAGCTTTTCCATGTATAGATGGGATAGGTAAGTCACTCCATTTGGTTTACTGATTAGTGGCACTGTGAATTGCTCCATTAGCACAAAGCTGTAAATAATAACAATAATCATATTTTATTGCACGATGCTCTATTCTCTTCTTGTGCAGTCCATGACCATTATCTGTTTGAGGGTAAAATGATCTAGTGAGCCTGGTAGCTGGCAGTTGCCAGAGATCGAGAAGGACTGGGGCTGGTGTTGGAACATCTGGGTTCCAGTTCTTGCTTCGTTATTGATCAGTGGGATCAGCTTGATCAATACTTAATTTCCTTGACACTGTTATTTTTTTAAACAACAGGTTTAACAACAGCTACTTTGCTTACGCCAGCATTGTTGAGGGCCAATAAGAAATGCGTGAGGACTTGTTTTAAAGAGAAAAGTCATCAAATTAGAGCAAATATTATTATTTATTTTTCTTGTTGTCAGACGAGGAAATTGAATTAGGAAAGAATCAGTAGCAAAAATCACAACTTGTTAGTGAAAAAGCCTAAAATGATTTGTGATCTAGATTTTTTCAACAACACATTTGCTGGGAAAATTACTACTTTCCTTTCTGATGTATATCCACAAGTGAGTATCTGATATTTTTAAAAATATATTTAATTGATTGTGCTATTACAGTTGTCACATTTGTCTCTTTCCTTTATTCCCCTCTGCCCTGTACCTCCCTCCCACCATCATTCCCCGACCTTAGGTCATGTCCATGGGTCATACATATGAGTTCTTTGGCTTCTTCATTTCCTATACTATTCTTAACCTCCCCTTGTCTATTTTGTACCTATCATTTATGCTTCTTATTCCCTGTACCTTTTCTCTCATACTCCTCCCTCCACCTCCCCACTGATAACCCTCTATTCTTGTTCTAGTTGTTTGCTTAGTTCATTTTTGTTTTTGTTTTTATATGTTCAGTTGTTGATAGTTGTGAGTTGGTCATTTTACTGTTCATATTTTTTTATATTCTTCTTCTTCTTAGATAAGTCCCTTTAACATTTCATATAATAAAGTCTTGGTGATGATGGACTCCTTTACTTGACCTTATCTGGGAAGTACTTAATCTGCCCTTCCATTCTAAATGATAGCTTTGCTGGATAGAGTCATCTTGGATGTAGGTCCTTGCCTTTCATGACTTGGAATACTTCTTTCCAGTCCCTTCTTGCCTGCAAGGTTTCTTTTGAGAAATCAGTTGATAATCTAATGGGAACTCCTTTGTGGGTAACTGTCTCCTTTTCTCTTGCTGCTTTTAAGATTCTCTCCTTATCTTTCATCTTGGGTAATGTAATTATGTGCCTTGGTGTGTTCCTCTTTGGGTCCAACTCTTTTGGGACTCTCTGGGCTTCCTGGACTCCCTGGAAGTCTATTTCCTTTACCAGATTGGGGAACTTCTCCTTCATCATGTTTTCAAATAAATTTTCCATTTCTTGCTCTTCTTCTTCTTCTGGCATCTCTACGATTCATATGTTGGAATGTTTAAAGTTGTCCTGGAGGTTCCTAAGCCTCTCCTCATTTTTTTGAATTCTTGTTTCTTCATTCTGTTCTGGTTGAAAGTTTATTTCTTCCTTCTACTCCAAACTGTTGATTTGAGTCCTGGTTTCCTTCCCATCAGTGTTGGTTCCCTGTACATTTTCCTGTATTTCACTTTTCATAGCCTTCACTTCTTCCCCTGTTTTGTGACCATACTCAACCATTTCTGTGAGCATCCTGATTACCAGTGTTTTGAACTCTGCATCTGATAGGTTGGCCATCTCTTCATCGCTTAGGTGTAGTTTTTCTGGAGCTTTGATCTGTTCTTTCATTTGGACCATTTGTTTTGTCTCTGCACACCTGTTATGTAGTAAGGGGCGGAGCCTTAGGTGCTTACCAGGGCGGGGCAACCCACATTGCTGCGTTGTGACGCTATATGTGGGGGAGGGGTCCGAGAGGGAATAGTGCCACTTGCTCCGCTCTCTGCCAGTTTTCAGTCACTTCCCCCGCTGCCCACAAGCAAGTGGGCTCTCCTGGTGCTGATTACCGGGTGGGTGGGCTTGTGTATGTTCTAGGACCCTGTGGGTCTCTCCAACGAGCTCTCCTGTGAGGATGGAAGTTTCTCCCGCTGCCGCCACTGCAACCCCCACAGGTGTTTTCAGTCAGAGGTTTGAGGCTTTATTTCCCCGAGCTGGGGCCCTGGCTTGCATGGTCTGTCTCGCTCCCCAGTTGTTCCCCCCGGTTTATCCTCATACGGATGTGGGACCGCCGGTCTGCCAGCCACCGTCTTGCCACCAGCCGCCACCTTGCTGCCAGTCCTCTCTGCCTGGCTGCCTGTCTCCGCCCCTCCTACCCGTCTGGGTGAGTGTTTCTTCTTTAACTCCTTGGTTGTTGGACTTCCATACAGTTGGATTTTCTGTCAGTTCTGGCTGTTTTTTGTTTTTAAATGTGTTGCTGTCCTTCTTTAGGTTGTGCGAGGAGGCACAGTGTGTTTACCTATGCCTCCAATTTGGCCAGAAATCCTTAATGGGTGCCTTTTAATGTTTTTAATGCTCTTATTTCATTGTCCAGCAGAAGATATTAGTTGAATGAAAGTGATTCTAATCAGCTTCTCTGTAAGAAAATTTTAGATTAGTGACCCTCCAAGTTCAATCTTCTTTTTCTGGGACTATTCATAGAATGGCTGTGTTCTAGAGCCAAGTATGTCCACCTATGCCTCCCTCTTGGCCAGCAGTTAGTATCTGATATTTTGATTAAAGGTGAAATTGTCAATGAACATCAATATTTTCAAATTCATGATCAAAGGTAGCATCATCCATATTTTTAAAATATAAGAGTTTTGTTTACAAATGAAAACCACAACCATTTTCTTAGGTATTTCTGATGAAAGGAAAATAAGGATTATTTAATTTCTTGGCCTATATCTGGCCAAGTGGTTACAACCTCTCATTCCTTTTCCATCATTCTGAAGATCTTATTGCTTCTCCTCTGGGTGGGAGTCCTTGTTTGCTGCCTTTCCATTCCTCCTATTTCTTGGTTTACTCCCTCATTTTGGTGAAGTATATTCTTCAATACTCGCCTGAGAGAGAAGGCGTAGGCCATAGTTTTTTGAGATCTTAAATATCTGAAAACATCTTTATTCTCTGTTTGCATTCAGTCAGTGGTTTCGCTGATTGAGGATTATGAGTTGGTATGCAGTAAAGAGTTAATGTGCTGGTCTGATAGTGCTGTCCTTAGAAAGTCCTGCGTACAAGATTGGTGCTTGGCTGGTGTCTGGGAATTTGAATTTTAAACAGCTCCTCACACTGATATAAACGTTCTTTGAAAGATAAGAGGGCTTTATGATGTCTAAACTGTTTGTCCAAACAATATGGCTTATGCTGAACACCCGTTTTTCTTTTGGGGAGTCTGGAATTTTGGTTCCAGATAGGCAGAGGGTGCCTACATGACCCACCCCCACCAAAAATAAAATAAAACAAACAAACAAAAAAAAACCATGAGTGTTGCCTCTCTAATGAGCTTCTCTGACATAATGTCAAACCCAAGGATGAGCTATCATTGCTGGAAGAGTTAAGCATGACATTTGTGACTCCATTGAGCCTGGTATCCTCAGAATTGTACCACATGTGCCTTTTCCCTTTGCTGATTTTGTTTTGTACCCTCTTGCTGTTATAAACAGTAGCAGTGAGTACAACTATATCCTGAGTCTTGTGAGTGCTCCAATCAATCACTGAACTTGGGATGCTAATGTAGGTGGGAACTTTTCCTGCAGGACTTGTTTGGTGTGGTACACTGCCTTTTAGCTTCCATGTTGTTGAGGACTCAAGAATCAATCCTATTTCTTTGTGTGTAACATTGTATCCCCAGCCTCCAGCCTCTCTCTCTCTCTCTCCTCTCTTCTCTTAAATCTTTTATTGAGAAGCTTCATTTTGTCCTCAGTGTTCTGAAATGCTGCAATACCACAGTGATGTGCCTTGGTGAATGTTTATTTTCATCTGCTCCACTGGTCTCCTAAGAAATCTTTCTAATCTAGGGAGCCTTGCCATTTATTCATGGAAAATTTTTCACAAATTAGTTTTTGATGATTTCCTCTATTCTAGTTTCTCAGTTCTCTATTTCTGGAATTCCATTGTTTGGATATTGGACTTCTTGACCTAATCATCTAATATTTTTGTTTGCCTTCATTTCATTTAGTTCTTTTCCTGAAGGTTTTTTCTGTTCTTTCATTTGGAGTCTGTTTCTGCCTCTCCCCATTCTGGCTGCATCTCTGTATTCATTTTTGTGTATTAGGTGGATTTGCCTTGTCTCCCAGTCTTGGCAGGGTGGCCTTGTGGAGCAGGTGTTCTGTGGGGCTAGTGGTACCATCTCCCTGGTCACCTGAGCCACCACTGGTGGCTGCGTTGCTGAGCCTGGGTGTGTGCGAGAGGGCCCAGCTGTGTACCTTGGCTGGCTTTTACCAGTACTGAGCCTGGGGCAGTTCAGCAAATGGTTCAAGACACTCCAAGACTTGTCTTTGCTTTCCAGCTGCCTGTTAGGCTCAGCCACTGAAAGAGCCTCAGCTGTTGCATGAGTTGTGTAAGCCAGGTTCTCACTGAGTTACCAGGTGGGGCTGAGTGGTGTTCATGAGGTTTATATCAACTCAAACTCAGCACCACTACTGGGTCTCAGGTTACTCAGGAAAATTCTCATGGTCCACCAAGGCGAGGTGCCACCTGGCCAGGGACTTTCACATCTTATTGTTGAGTAGGGTCTCAGGGAGTACACAGGGTAAGCTAACAGTGCTCAACAGGCCAAACCAGAGTAAGGATCTGGCCATGTCAAGAGTAGCTTCTGCACAGGAACGCTGGTGCTGGTGGGACCCAAATGCTGCACCACTAAGTCTCTTCTTGTGTGTCTTTGACACCCCACAAGTCTGCCTGAATTTCCTCAAAAGTCCCTTAAGAAAGACTGCAACACAAGCCCAAGCTTGCCATAGCCAGCAGACTCTTCTGCAGGGGGCGAGCTTGGCAGGCTGGGGCAGCATGGAGCCGAGTGTGTGGGGCTAGCGCATCTCCCCAGGCTGATGGAGACAAGCAATTTCTACTAGGTGCAGAGTTCAAAATCCTGGTCATAAGGATGCTCAGTGAACCTAGGGGAGGAGTGCACGAACTTAGTGAGAACTTCAGCAAAGAGATAGGAAACATGAAAGTAGAGCTAGAAAACATTCAAAGGAACTGGTCAGAAATGAAGACTGTGTTAACTGAAATGAAAACTACATTACAGAAATTCAACAGTGCAGTCGATGAAGCAGAGGATCAAATCAGAGATCGGGAAAATAAGAAAGCAGAAAACACCCAATCAGAACAGCAAACAGAAAAAAGAATAAAAAAGAAATTAGGATAGTGTAAGGATGGGTCAACAACAAGCATACCAACATTTGCATCCTGGGGGTACTGGAAAGACTATTTGCAGTAATAATGACAGAAAACTTCCCTTACATGACAAAGGAAGAGACATACAAGTCACAGGGAATATAGTCAATAATATCCTAATAACTATGTATGGTGTCAGATGGGCATGAGATTTATCAGCCTGATCACTTAGTAAGTTATGAAATGTCTAATCACTGCAGTGTACACCTGAAACTAATATAATAATGTATGTCAACTGTGATTGGAAACTAAAAAAAAATTTAAAGATAAAAATAACTGCCTTTGATTACAGCCTATTAAACATAAAACTCTATGAATCTTAGTACTGACACATACAAAACAGCTCACAGGACAGCAGTGAAGGTTGTGGGGACAGCAATGTATTACTTTGAAAAGTCATCAGTAAAGTGAAAGAATTAGGATTTTATATTGTCTTTCCTGTATGAAATATAATTATTTTGGAATAATGTTTGTCTATAATGCATAACTCTATTCACGCAGAGTAGATAACAGAGAAAATAAAAGCTGGAAATAGGCAATTATTTACAAACTGAATGTCTTACAGCAGCAAGGTACACCCACTGAATGCAGTCACTGCATTCTAGAAAATAGGATGCAGTGGCTGTGGGTTGAGGAAGAATATACAAGACCTATGCTCTTATGTCTTTTGCTCTTATTTAAATTACTCATGTGTGTTGCCCTATAAGTGCGAATCATGTTCTCCTGAGTTTGGGAACTTCCATGTAGAATCTAAAACATGAGTAAGTATTCTGTTTATAAGAATCCAGGCAATGAATCAAAAAGGAAGGCTGCATGTATTGAAGAGAAGCTTGAAATAATAAAGTGTTTTGAAATAAACAAGACAATATGTATTGTTGAGAGAGTCTATAGGGCTAAGGAAATATCCTAATTGTGCACCCTAGCAGACAATGCTGTGAAAGTAAAAGGAACTATAAATATTAACACAGCCCAGCTATCTGCTTTCATTGGGACTGGAAAGCACGTGCAGGGGACGGCCAATAAAGATAAGAAAGCTGAGTGCAGTGGAATATCACTGGGAGGCTTCGGCTCTTGTTGTGATTACAAGCTGCTTCTTTGTGAAAGGGAGAAACTGGTAAAACAACAAAGTCCTGATTTCTATTTTTAGCCAATGTAGAAGAAAAGAAACAAAACTGAATGATGAGCTATAGCTCCTAGTCTCATTACTTTTCATTCTCATAAAGCAAATATTCTATGTTTGTTAAAATAGTTTCCATCATCTCTTTGAAAGAGTCCTGCGTTCTCATGACAGGCCCAAAGTAGGAGAGCTTTGGTTTTGTCTATTTTGCCTCCAGCAATGTTGCAGGCTTAGTGTGCTCTTGGGCCTACTTTCTTTCTGTTTTTCTGGTGGTTCAGGGTATTCGTGGAGCTCTTCTCCAAGGCCATATTTATAAATGAATCAATGATTTTCCCCTTATCAACCTAGTTTACTGTGATGGAAATTGAAGTTTTGCCATCCTGAAGCTGCCTTTTGGGGATGTTGATTTTAAGCCGTTTATTAAGAAACAAAAGACTCAGAAGTTTTCATTTTCCTCCTTTTGCTGCCGAAGAGATTCAGACACAAAACCGGCTTTAGAAAGGGAGCCTCCGCATAATCACTTTAAGAATCTACCCTAGTAGTCTTAGGAAGCCTCCAAGGTTTCTAGGAAGAAAACTTTCTACAATATTTCACCTGGAATAGAATACATATTCGGAAAAATAAAAAAGAAAAGTTATGTTTTTAAAGAGTGAAAAAGAACCAATATCTAATTCTATATTAGCTTACTTTTGATATTTAAATTTATTTACTGAATCTTATTTAGCTTAACTGTTAACAGTGGAACAGCACCAGAATGTTACTGGTGGTTGGACCTCTCTGGCTGAGAAAGAATTCAGAGTAAAGCCTTAAATACAAGGCAAAATTTATTTATTAAGTCATAGAGGTAGAAGAAGTGAGCCAGCTGGGCTTCATGGGCTCAGGAAACAAGTACAGAGAAAAAAGGAGAACCGTTGGAGTTTAGGAGAGAGAAAGGCAGAGAGACCATGCTCTGGGGGAAGGAAAGGGGAAAAGGCACAGGCATGCAAGTGAGGGAGGGAGGGAGGGGGAGAGAGAGAGAGAGAGAGAGAAAGAACTAGGTCCTCTGTCCTAAGGGCGGGGATTTTGGGGGAGATCCCAGGGGAGAATCTCAGTAGAATATTCATCAGCTTTCCAGGTGTGTCCTTTCAGGGTCAGGAGTGGTCTCCATTCCTTGGTCAGTAACAGGGTAGGGATCATTAGTCATCACAGCTGGTCCTAATGTCACCATGGAATCATCCGATCTGGACTTGCTGCTTTCCTGGGCCTGGGGCTGAACCCCAGCTGAGGCCTAGACTTCATCTCTAGTTGGACCAAAGCTCCATCTCTGTGGTCAACAGCCCCGGGGCTTTGCCTTAAGGTCACTGGATGCAGGTCAGAACTTCACTGTCCTGAGGGCTTAAAATTAAGAAAGTGGCCGTGGGAGGGCGTGTGTGGGAGT